>JANHGN010020018.1:100524-146596 GCA_024605025.1 Megaceryle maxima
TATAAAGGCAGGGGTAGTCCTGATTGTACCAGGATCTCCCTTTAGGTGGAGGCTTGGCAAACTTTGACAGACATCAATAGTGGATGGAAGATCTATGCTAAGCAATGTATTTTGAATAAATTTATAACATGGTCCTTCATTTTTTACATTGATAACAACTTCATTTGTCTGGTAGAAGTCTTATCCTGCACAGCCAGATGTGGAAGCATGGGCTGGGAAAGTCAAAGCCTAGAACAAGTGTGTGTACGATGTTACAAAGAAATCATGTGCATCTACATCATTAGGGAACACAGACTCAGGAGCTCTGCAAATTTTGAAATTTGCACTGAAATTATCAGCCACAGGAAACATTAACACTATTTTATTAATTAAGTGTACTACTTTTCTGTATTAAAGAAAAAATTTAAAGCAATTTTTTTGTTTCACAAAAGAAAGTAATTTTGTATACAAGACCAACTATGAATATTCTAACGAGTAATGAACTTGCAAGAGAAGAGTCCATTTGGCTAATTATCAGTGGGTGCTACAAATTACCCAGGTGCTGGACATGAAAGTTTGGCACCAAAATGTTTTCAGTCAAACTCCTATTTTATCCTTGGAATTAATCTGAAAGGTAAAAGGAGGTAAAGCACCCAGATACCTTTGAAGACTTAAAATGAACTCTTAATTTGGGTATCTAACTCCTATTGATTGGGAGCTGATGACAGGACTTAAAAACCTTTGAAGATCCTGTCTGCCACGCTTTTAAAGTTTCTTTGTCATGAAAAGAAATGACCTTAAAGATTTTCCATTGCTTTCCTTTAAATGATATTAATCCTTCTGTCTTTCAACCAGTATTGTAGTTGGGATTCTTGGAAGACACTTTAAATAATACATGAACAGACTTTTTTATGGAAGGAAAACTTACACAAAAGCGAAACAACCTCTTCTTTTTAAACATAAATGCAACAGCTATTCACAAGAGAATAAAAAAAAACCCAGTATGTTTTTTCAGTGACAAACTACTACCTCCTTTAACCCAATGATACACAGATGGAAGTTTAAACATGGATGACCTTTCCCCATGTTTTGTACGGTACTGTTGCCACATTGGTGAAATATTCCACCTGCAAAACTTACAAAAACTGAATACTACAGATGTTTCACAGGATTTTTAATATGCAAAATCACAGCAAATACAATAATGCATGGTAAAAGGATAGATGTTGCCATGCTAGTTCTTTCACGTAGATTTAACAGATGAGCTAAATGATATTCAAATTTATATAGCTATCTTGTAAAATCAGTTGTTAAAACTACCAAACCCAGCAACCTACCTAATATTATATCTGCATGCTTTTTTTTTTTTAGAGAGAGTAAAGTCAGTTGAAGAGGTGAGAATTTAAAAAAGCTTAATAGCACAGTTGTAAGCCTGTTTCCTACTTTTTTTTTTTTAATTATGTTAAAAATACTTTTAAACACTTTGCATAAGACTTTGAAAATCTACGCTTGAAAGAGAGTCAGGAGAGACTGCATGACACCTTTGGAAAAGATGGATTGAGTAAAGTACTAAATGGTGATTGCATTATGACTACAGCCATGAAATCTGAAGTTAAAGTGTAAAACGTAAATTCCTTTGGGCCAACATGGCAAGAAAGAGCAGACCTTTGATATCCTGCTGAGGAGGAGTCCTTACAATGAATTATGGCCCAAATGAGTAACGTTTTGAAACATGCTGAGGGCTCTCTGCTCCCATCACTGTAACGACATTGGAGGATGCTCAGCAGTGGCAGCCTGTACCAGTTGGACAATACCTCACAGGATTGTGCCTGAAAACAAGAAAGCACTTCACTGATAACAGGTTCCCTGGGAAATCACTAGTTAAGGAGGGAAGGAGGGATATCTGCACAGGAATTTAAGATGTGTGAAGAACTGGGAAACAGGAGGGTGGGGGACTGATCACAGCCTGTGTTGAAAGGGGGACATTAGGTTGGAGGAAGGGCAGCAGTTCAAAGATCTTGTGGGTTGTCTTTGGGACAACTCTCCATCTAATTTAGGAATTTAGAACTAGGACTGGATTAATGCCATTGGCTGATTACAAAGCAGGGAATTTTAAGTCAGTACAGAAGATGATCCAAATCCAATGTAAGAAACTGGAACACCTTTGGGGCTGGAGTAACAAAAACGCTCACTGACCATAAACAGGCCTTTACTAACTGAAGAGCTGTAGGATTATTGGTAAGAAACAGGAGAAGAAAAGGAAGGAAAATCTGACCATATTTGTTGACCTACAGATCGTTATAGGTAATCATCTGATGTCACCCCGAATCAAAAAAAATTTATAATTAGGAGAATTGTTTCCAGTAGAGGTAAGGAAACATAACACCACTGCTGATGTGTCACTGGTGAGCCTTCACACAGAAAAGAAAAACCCAGAAAGTCTAATGCTAACTGGAATGGAAACCAAGAACAGCCATTATGTGAAAGGAGGCTTAAAGAGCAAGTATAACAAAAAATAAAGATGTGATTTTGTGACTTCTTTTTAAAAATATGTGTGTAGCTAAATAGCAGGGGAAAAAAAAAAGAGCATGATGTTTAAGATGATAATCACGTCATTACTGGAATTTGAAAAAAACTTCCTTTTAGGAATAATGAGGTCCAGGAAACTAGTGATTAAGATGAAATCTGATAAAATAATGGGATTATATCACACAGTCAATGTGACAGTAAAGGCTCACAGACCGGAAGGGACATTCTAGGTCTCAGATCCCTACATCAGAAATGAAAGATGATAAATAGGCTTCTATATGGGATTGTTTTAAGTGAGCTTTTCAGGAAATTGAAAGTGAGGTGCAAATGACCACAAAGGAAAGAAATTTTTCTGTGAGTAGCATAAAGGGAAACTGGTCATGTGGTTTGTGTTACCTCTTTCATCTTACAAAGCCTATGACCTCTTATAAGTAAAGGTTCTTTTCTTCCATAATTTATGTGCAATAGCTAAGCTTCCTGTTGTATCTACAGTATTTTTTAAAGGACTTCCTCACCTGAGCAAAAAGCAAGGATTGTCTGCACGTCCCCCAGATTAAGATGCACAAAATATTGAAATCTTCCTCATAACTGTACAGTAACTTGAGCACAGATGCTTTAAAAGGCCAGCAACAAAAGGACCCTTTCAGATAAAGCAGCCATTACCCTGCTGAACCACTCTGGGGGGGATATGCAGAGTCCAGTGTGCTCGAACCAAGCCTTCTGGCTCTGCTCAGCACCATGCTGCAGCTCATAACCCCTTGCTAGCAACAGCAATGCTGGTCACCCACTGCCACCTACTTGCTGAGACAATTTCCACCTCTCTGACCTGAGAGCTTGGGAACAAGCCCAGAGCCCTTCTGCCTTGGGGTGCTTTCAGTGGCTGGCCGTGTGGCTTGCTGAAAGCAAGATCACAAGCGGCTGATTTGTTCTGCTGCAGCAATGCAAAGCGTCTGTAAAGATGAAGATTATCAGCTTAAGACAGACTTCTTATGGATGCTCTACATTAAAAAAGTTACTGAGATTGTTGTTGGACCTGGCCCTGATTTTCCATATTACCTCTTAAAAGAAATGCATCATGGTCCAAAGACACAAGATACCCTAACCTACACAAGTAGCACTCACAATCCATGTAAAATCAATGAAAGGTAAAAAAACCATTTCTCATGAAAGTATAAAATTCTCAGACTACTAATCCTTGAAAGTTTCATTCCATCTTCTTTTTCATATTTGTATTACATTTACCATATCAAAGACTGGGTTGTGAGCTAGTTCCAGAGATGTCACAGTAATTTAAGTGCTAAATTGTTCTCAAATCTCCATTAAAAAATGCAGCATTGAGTTAAGGTGGCCTGCAGAACCCTAGCTCTGACTTTTCTCCACACACAAGCAATAGTATAAACATCTTAATTTAATGTCCAGAAGCTACTTGTTTGACATGAAATAACATTTAATTCAAAGCAAAGTTGACACTGACAGGATGAGGTAGCTATTCAATATTTTGTTTCATCCTAATTATTCAGCATGTAGTCCCAAGGTATTACTTATGGAACACCATTCAAATGTCACCCTCACTACAGAATAATTCATTATATTATGGACTTTAAAAAAGGAAAAAAAAGAAAAAAAAAAAGGAATTAAGTAGATGGAACTGGGGTCTGCCAAATTAGACATCCACATTTTATTCCCAGGTTGTGTAACCTCTGAATAAGGTATGAGGACTTTTAACTAATAGTCATGCGTATTATGTGAAACAATTTCTAGTACTGCCTGACAGCAGGCTGAGTAGCAAGGGGCAGAAAAGCAAACATTTTGCCCCACAGGGCCAAAGCTCACTTTGCTTGGGGGGGTGGGGGGTAGTTGAGGGGGCTGAGGCTTGCAGCAGCAGGCACTGCAAGATGGTCTGTTTCATTCACACCCCATCCAGAAGTCATCTCTGTGCTGGACAGATGTGCAGCACCACAGCATTTTTTCCAGAGATTTTGTCAACAAGACCAAACAAGCTGTCAATAGAAATCTTCAAAAGTCTGCGACTCACCCGAATAATGAATGGATTTCCAGTAGGCCACAGCAATCACCTGTCTGCCTGAGGACTACTCCTTTCCAACAAATTTTCAATCCTTCAAAACCAGGAAGGCACTAGAGCTTCTCAAAATTAAGGATGGATCATTTATTTATTTACATAAGCAAAAGCATAAGTCGATCTAAATCTAGGGATCACTGCTTCTCTATCCTCAGTAAGACACACCCCAGACCTGTAATTTCACTTTACAGTTATGAGAAGTTTCATTTTGGGGGATCAAATTATTTCTGCTTTCACCTCTGCTATACTCTGCATTCATTTAATGCATTAATTCCATTAAGCTCAGGAGAGTTCCCAGCCCAAGGTATTTCAGCTGGAGGCAGATCCAGAATGGCACAGCTCAGGATAGCAACCAGTTAAATCTTTTCTAATCTCCGCATTCAGAAATGGTGGCTCACAGAGCGGCTGGCACGCAGGAATTGAACAGAGCAGACAAGCTCATATTTCTCTCACCAGGCCAAATTAATAAAAACAAAACCTGATTTTTCCTTCTCATTTTCCTATTCTTCTTGTTCCCCAATATTTTTCCTCTTTCAAACATTTTTTTTTTTTTTTTTTTTTTTTTGAGAAGCTTAATGTTTGGCTGCCTTGAGAAGAAACGGGCACAGTGACAGATGAAAGGCCGTATTCATCGCCTAATTCAGAATAGGGAAAAACCGACTGCTGTGCATTTAAGATTCTAACAACCTTGCAATTTTGTATAGCCGTTTTCCCCAACCCGTTCTTTTGAAGAAATCTGCTTTTATTCTGTTAATAACTAACCACAGTTGCAGCAGCATGGATCCGATTAGCAGTTCTTACGCTACAAAGGAGAGGGGGGGAGGGCTGTGAACAGGGTTGCCAATTTGTCCACCTGGGTCCCCAGGAGAAAGATTAGATGAGGCGCTTGCTCCTTTCTTCCCCACTCACTCGCTGCTCTGCAACTAGACAGAGCTCTTCAAAGCTCAGACACTGACTTAGGGGTTCCCCCCCTTCCCAAGTCTCATTTAACCGCCCCTCCACATGTTTTGGGCTCAGTGTCACTGTGTCCCTCCAAAGTGACAGCATGAATTGGGATGAGAAGGGTTGGGAGAGGTTGAGGCTGCAGTTTGCTCAGCACTTTCTCTCACACCTCTATGGGGCCTCTGAATTGCTTTTAGATTTTGTAAATTATATTTTCTTGAATTTGTGCAAACGGTTGAAAAAAACCTTGTCCTTGTTCTTTAGAGAATGATCCAAACCCTGTAATCATACTGTATTTTTTTTTTTTACTCCATCCTTCTAAGCCTTTCATAAAAATGACAGTTTTGCTTGCATTTAGACTGAAATAGAAGATTGCAAAAGGTTGCATGGATTTATTCCTTTGTAATTACTTGGGACATGACATTACATGTTTGTTAATGCAAAAAAGCATCTACTTCAGCTAGAGAAGTTTCTTTATATGACGTCAATTAACCAGAATATAAAACTGTAATTGATGTAAGTGCTAAATATCTAAAAGTACCTAACAAAGGACAGGGTAGTATTTCTTCCATATATTGGCTCATTTCTTCCTTTCAGAAATGAAACCTACCCTGCCACACACCTGAAAGTTAAAACTTCAGAATTCCATTTACAGTGTTAATCCAAGTTCCAAAAGGAAGAATTTTTCATTATCAATGCTCACTCTCTAGACTGCATTTATAACTATGAAGGCAGCTTTTCTCTAAGCTGTTCCTCATTGTGTCTAGTGGTTTTAAGAGTCTGAGAAGCACAACAAAAGCAGCAGACATATACTCCCTAGTATTTTCCACCTAATAAAAACCTTAAATCCTATTTTAACATAGCTGAATTCTAACAAAACCATATATCAACTTTCATTTATAATATTTGCAGTGTGAAAATATGCAAGTTTCCAAAGAAAGGGTGAATGTGAACTGAAATTGCTGTTTCTTATCCATATTTCTTCTCCCTTGATCCAGCTACACGTAAGAATTGCTCAGAATAAATATTCATCATCAGGTGGCATTAACTCAAAAGACCACCACTGATGGAGTTTCACTCCTCCCTGTTCCTCCCGACTCTCTCAAGTTCAGGCAAGCAGGAAGAAACTGGAACAGTGCTGATATATTGCAATGAACTATTTTGCCAGCCCTGTCTGCTACTTCTCATATTAGTCAATTTCTTGTGATTATCAGGTGTTTTAGTAGTAAAATGTATATGCTTTCAATAGTACTATCATCAACAAGAGCAAACTCTTAGATAATCTAGGGGGTTTTATCGAGTATATTGTGTATTATGCAGCCCTGGTCTCAAAGGTTCTCAGGGACAGGGGAGAAAAGGGCAATGCATAAAGGATAAAAAGCACCTTTAGGCAAACACCCGCTTCCAAAAACCATTTGGTGGGTCTGATCTTCCTGAAGACAAGATCTATCATGCCATATTTCATCTTGCCCGACGATGATAAGCTCAAAAGACTGGTGCAGAAGCAGAGCAATTCTTCATGTATTTTTAATCAACTGAGAACTTTCATCTAGTGAGCTCCCTCTGCAAGGTCACACACACCATGCATGGCCATGTGCCTCTCAGGCAGTTTTCAAATGCCAACTTCTATGTCAGCTTCTGTTTGGAAGCAGGAGTATCTACGTTAGCAACCCCTGGTTATATCATTTATAAACATGCAGATGTGGATTATTAAAGATTAATGCATTTTGGGATTGGTGTCGGCATTCCGTTTGTCTCACGCCGAAACCAATTCTGTTCTTCATTAGTCAACGACAACCCACATCACCCTGTTGTGGAAGAGAAATCAAAGGTGCAAGCGTGAATTGAGAATAACTGATGAAACTGATTACTAAGAAACTTAACGGCTGTAATCAATCAACACATCACAATAATTTGAGTCCACTGTTTTCTGGAGGTGGGGAACAAACAGAAAAGCTTGCCACTGGAATGAGTTGGGGTTTTTTGTTTGCTTTCTAAAAACTCGCTTTCCAATTTGACTTCCACATCTACAGACAGAGCGACGCTGTCAAAGGCTGTTCAAATCTTTCAAGCCACAGCTAAACCTGCCTGAATTCTGTCCCTAAGGAGGAGAGAAAATATCTTGGTTTTCATCAACTTAAATAAAAAAAAAAATTAGTATCTGAAGGTAAAGAAAATGTTCTTGTTTTGAGGCTAAATGGCTATTTTCTAGCTGGCCCAGAATTAATTCAAGCCATAATTGCAATTGGTCAGGTTCCTTCTTCTCAGGAGGGACACACCACGTATCCGTCTAGTCAAGTCTGACACTAACTATGAAGCATGGAGGGTGCTTTAAATATCTCTAATGGCAGTGATACACAGTCCACTGAAAAACTGAAAACTGCAAAAGCCTATCCCATTGCAAAAACCAAACCACATAGGACATTTATGCTCTTTTATCTAGCTGTAACAACCATCTGTCATCAACAACAAAAACATGCTGATGGAAATGTGAGAGACTTTTCCCATTTGCTCATCAATCACTGCTTAGTATTGCAAAGGACGAGGGAGTGAAAGACAACCTTTTAATTTATGATAATACGCAAATTAATGCCCTGTTTGGCAACACAAAGAAGAAAAAGAGAATCTGTGTTTGTGTAGCCAAATAGAGGCAGGATAAAAAACCCCAAACATTCAAAACCAAATATACACTGTATAAATTTCCTGACAAAAACGTAAAGTGAGTTGAGCAAAAAAAGTTAGAAAGAAACACACTGGTTAATGATTAAATGTAAATAATAATTGTCCAATGATGGCCTTAACGTATACATCTAAAGCTAACAACAAACATACCTGTCAAATCTTGGCGGCTGTGGTTAAGTATATTTGAATTTTGTTACGTGAGCCAGAGCACATGCATAATTATGCAAAGATTTTAATTGGATTTCAACAGCCGTCATACTCTAGGTGGATTTGTACCAGCGCAAGGCTACCAATAACTCACAGAGCTACAAGAAGTGGCCTGTTGTACACGTGCTGCCACAGCAGCAGCGGATGCCTGGTCATGCTGGCCACGTGGCAAGTGCCAGGATGGTAGAAACAGGCCTGGCAGGACAAACCGGGTATGGGGCAGAGCAGAGCTGCAGGGATGTGAGTGCTACTGATTTGCCTGTCTGCGGCAGTATTATATGAAGCCTTTGTAGGGTGCTGGACACCCCTCAGTGAAGTCCTCCCCGGACCCTGCATGATGTTCATTCCATGGGGCTGAAATGTTTATCACTGGCTTACACAGCAATTAAACACCAAAATACATACATCGATAAAACAGCTATTAAACAACTGAAAAAACAACTAAAACTCCAAAATTACCCCTAAAAAAACCCCACTCAGGGCATGCTGGCTTTGATGATACTTTTTTTTTTTTCTATCTGATGCTTAACTTAAAGCTGATGAAAAACAGCAGGTTGACAGTGCTGCAATATGAAACCCTCTGTCATCAGGAAAAGCCTAACAGGAGGAACTCGAACAGTGCGTTTCTGTCTCATTTCATCTCCTGCACCTGTTCTGGGAAGACCACCTCTGCAGAGAAGGACACCTCCCTGGATCTCTCCGGCCAGACTGAGAGTATGACAGCAGTTTTGCTAGCACCTTTTGTAGCACAGGCTCTTCTCAAGAAACTAGATTGAAATGTTTTTAGTTATTTCATGAAGCCTTGAGAAACTAGATTATTCATCACTTGTGACCTGGGCTGAATTCTGATAGGTATCACTGGTTAGATGCTCCATATGCTAGAAGCAATGTCTCGAGCTAGAGCACCTTACTATTTGCTTATTTCTTCCTCTTCTGAAAAGACAGAAGAACTGTAAAAGTTGTTCAAACCCTTCAGAAGAAAGGGTTTTAAAACACTGCCATGTGAAACTTTCACATATTTCATTTGTAAGCATTCTAGATTTGCAAAACTGCTGAATAGATGTTTTGTGCACTAGCACTGATTAACAACATAGCGACGTCAATGGCATTTTGTGTTTTGTTTTCCTCTGGTCCGGATGCCAATGAACAGCATGCATCTTCCTTGCAACAAGCTGTTGCAAGATTTTTGCCTCCGGAGAAGCCAAGGGGGAAATATTGATAGATGTGTTAAAATAATCTTTCTAGACAGGGGGATTGTATCCATTTTACACGGATATAATTCTCTTTCTTCTTCTGAAATTATTTTAGGGTATCTACAAAACTTCAACAAAAAATTATAGGATTACAAATTCACTTTCACATGGCAGTCTTCTCTCTCCAAAAGGAGTCCTTGGTAGTGGTAGCCAATGGAGTAAGCATGTGGAATAGCTCAGTACCAAGCAAAAGATTTTTTCCCCGATTCCTGCTTAAAACAATATCTGTCTGATTGGCTTGTCTTACTGCAGGCACTTCTGGATACAGTTCAACTCCCAGACTTCTCCTTTTATAAGGCATGAGAGAAAGCATCACTCCTATTCAGATTTTTGCATTAAAACACACCTTTTTTTTTTTTTTTGCCTGGAGTGCTAGGCATAATTCTGATGGGTCCTGGATTTCAAGCCAGCTAGCTGAGCAATACAGGAAGACTTTCAGGTCTGCAGAGAGTAGAGTTGATCACTGAATGGAGCATATCCATTGACTCTTAAAATTATCAGAATTAAAAATATGGTGTATTTTTGATCAGAGGAGGATGCTGACCACTGGTTAGCATAAATTAAAGAAATAACATCCCTAAGTGAGAGTTTCCACATTTGGACTTCTCCCTGAAAATTCTCTTTGGTGAAATAAGACATCAATACAGTAAGAACAACAATGCAGGTGATGCTTAACAGAGTGAAAATAAGACTGTTTGTTCAGGAAGTACATGTAACGTCTATTATAAGCACAAGTCAAAATACTGTTGTATGTGATAAAAATACATTTATGTGTATCTGCTACTTATTATTAGTATAGCATACTCTTCTATACAGATAAAAGTTGCAGCACAAGTTTAAAAATAATAGAATCTATTAACTCATACAAAATCTGCTTGTCCATCATGGGTTAAGGGATTCCTGGCCTATCAGCAATCTTCCACAGAATACCTTAATATTAAAAAAATTTGCTGCTTACACCGCAAGGGAGAAAGAGCTGACAAAAGCCTTTGGCCAGTGAGATCAAAATTGGGGATGGGGGGAAGAAAGGGGAGATCAGCTTATTTACATTTTTGCTTTGTTAGTAAACCGGGATGGTTGGAGCAGGAGGGAAGGAGGGAAAGGAAAGAAAACAACAAAAAAAGCGGGGGGGGGGGGAGAAGTGAAATTAACAGGCACTAAATCTTCTGGCAACAGCAGTGCATTTTCATGATGTGCTGCGTCAGCTTCCACTAATGGTTTAGGGTTGAATCAGGCACAGTTCAAGACCTAAAGCAATGCAGGGCATCACATCTCATTCTCTGGAAGAACACACATCCTAATTATGAAGATGGCTACAAAATAAAGAGATCAGGATTTCTGGCAAAGTCGAATACTGATATACTTTACAGGAAATCAGAATGCTGCTTTGAACCACTAGAAATCATAAAAAGAGTAGGATTTCAGTCCTGTAGTGAATGTGCATCTGAATGAGAAGTGTTACCATTTTAAGAGAAAATTACCTTTCTGAACAAAACCTGTCCAAGTTGCTGTTTTTGCTCATAGGGATTAATCTCCCTGGTCTGTTCCAGTAATGCGAATGGAAACAAAGGCTGTACGTGTGTGTGCCACTTACCACACAAAATATCCGTCCAGTATTTCAGAGAACACAGGAAGGAAATGCCCACTGAGCTAGGGACGTGCCAATGTCAGTGCTGCCTGTGCCAGTCCATTCCCGTGAAATTCGCGGCGTGCGGCAGAAAGCAACGCGGGGCGGGAGGCTTGCGGTGGGGTGGGGAGACAGCTTAAACAGGCAGTGGAAGAGAATCAGCCATTCGGGAGGTTTAATAGGGGGCTGTTTGTTTGTCTGCCCTTTTGATGTTAAATTAGTCTTCAATTTTGTTGCAAGGAAGGAGGCATTGGGAAAAGGATGCTTCTCTTCCAGTAAAACCCTGGGAAAGCAACACCTTTATTTTAATGGCCTTCCCACCAAGAACCCCCTGCAACATTTTGGCTTTCCCTAGCCATAGCTATCAGCAACACAACAGCTGCTCATTTTACAATGACTTGCTGGAGAGAGAATGATTGAAAGAGCCAATCTATGTCACATGGAGAAGCTGTGGCACAACATCGCAGGAGGTAATAGGAGAGGAATGAGGTCAGAACAAACAAGGGTAGGGTGAGAATGGAGAGGAAAATAGCAGCAAACGAAATTATTAAAGGCGAGATGCTGTGCTACACAATCTATGTTTAAAAACGGCCACAACCTGAATGTTGCAAACATCCACAGAAATGCAAACAAGCTCTGTGTTACTTTACACAGGGTCTCGTGAATACGGCTGATGAAAAAAGCTACCGAAGTCCTCATGATGAAGCACAATGATGGGAATACATTGAGGTAAAAGCACAGTCTAATTCATACTGCTTGAAAGCCCCAGCACCCGGTGGCATGCCACCAGTCGCAGGGTTGGTTTTAAATAGAAGCCTCACTCGTGTCATTTTGTAGCTTGAGAAAGGCAGCAGCAGCAGCAATGCTACTGCAGCTGCCCAGCTCCCCTTCAGAGAGCGCTGCATTAGCTCACGCCTGGGAGTTCACCTTTAGCAAAAGAGCTGCACAGGCCAGGAGCTTGCCCACGCTGGGAAAACAGCGGCAGTGATTTTGATTTAGCACCATTCATAAAAATCCTTCCCCCGTAAGAGTTGCTTTTGTGTTACCGCAGCAGACCAGAAAACTACCATGCAAAATGGTGGCACAGTCTGTATAAAGAGACAATACTTTTCACTAGGCCAGTCACTAAAATGAGCTTTTAGGCTCAGCTGAAGTGATGAAGTGAGTCTCACTCTGACCTTTGGGTCCACACCCCTTCTACTTTTACCCCACAGGGATCAATTGGTTTTATAAAAGTTATTACTTTCCCCACCATACCGTCCTGTTCCTATCCTTATCTATCAGGGCTACAATAAAGATATTTTAAACATCACAACGTTCTTTTCCCATTCAGCAATGAGGCTGCTAAAATGCCAATCCATTTACTTGCCTAAATCTGACCATAGGAAAATGTTACCTTTCCAGCTAGGTAGACTATGTGACCTCACTCAACAACAGGGACGGGCTTATGCATCACATACGGGGAAAACAGCAGCAAATACAAAGTTAATGTACTGCTCTTGCTGCTGGCCCCACTATTCCTGCCCAACCTGAGCTGGTCAGAGTGACTGGAGAGGGAAGAAATAACTGCAGGGTGTATGTGCAGTATCAGGGCTCGACACGCGCAGGCCACACATAGTATGCAACATTCCTTTGTGCACTGAGCTTAGTCCCCTTTGCTCATCTAGTTTAACCTCTGTGTACAAACAGGCATGTACCCTTTACACAGATACCTTTTTATTAAATACAGAAAGACAAGCTACTCACTGAATTTTAACTTGCATTTTGTTTACAGCACATCTAATTAGAAGGTATCACTGCTTTTGTTTCTTTTAACTGAGCTCCATGTTGGTTTTTTTGTGGTTTTGTCAGCAGCTGATGTTATCCCTGGGGTAATGTCAGCATTCTCCTACTCTTAGGAATTCCCCTCGTGTTCAAAATGTCAGAAAATAATCAAAAACTTGAGCACCACAAAGAGAATAAACTCATCTGAAATACCAAATACACACTGCTCCCTGACCCCCTGCAAGTAACATGCCAGATGGGTGGGGACAAGGTAAGAACTGGAATGAACACATGCTGGTTTTGTCTTCTGGGTATCTTAACAGATTTCCACAGATTTCTGAATGTACATGAATGACTGTGTGTCATACTCTGTGGCACAAGAGAGAAAGTGGCAAGCATGCCACTGGCTTTTCAGTTGTTACTGGTGGGGCTGGATTCCTAGCAACTTCTTGACCTTAGCAAATATTAAGAATTATCTCATACAATATTCTGCACTCATGTCCAAAATTATATTAGCAAAATGCAGGGCTGGAAAATCTCTGCCTCATCCTACAGGCCTGTAACCACCATAGAAGTCCATGAACCAAAACCAACAAAAATAGACAGTAAAACAAAAAAAGGTTCCTGTAAATAATAGAAAGATGTGACAGATAGATGAAACACTAAACAAATATGAAAATACTATCAATTGCATCACTGTTTGATGATAAAGACGTTTATTGAACACATACGTGGAGTCAAGTTCAGAATTTTGAGCACTCTGAGGGCTTGGCAGCTGAAGTTTAGATGGCAATAACTCTTGCTTTAAGTATGCACTTTTTGCAGAAAAAGGTCCTGAAAATGCAGGGTTCTCAGAAAATAAATGACTTGGAATACAGGAGAATTTAAGTATTTAATAAATCCATCTATTGGTTTGTTGGAACAAACTTACCTGGAATACTCGCTGGAGAAATGGGACCAGATCTTGACTGGTTGCTTCCAACAGGAGAGCCTACAGGGGAAGGCGATGGGCCCCCAGGGATGCCAGAGAGATGTGGAGAAGCATGAGGGGAGAATGGAGACTGTGCAGGGTTGCTCTGCTCCCCTTGGCTGCTCGTAGAGCCTGACGCACTAACGGCTGAGCTCAGGGTTGCTTCGGTTCCAGTCGGTAAGTCGTCAATGGATCCAGATAAATCCTGAGGAAAAAGGAAAAAATGTAATTAGTCGTAGCAACTAATACTCAGGCCATTGGACTCAAGAGCTGGCACGGCAATGAAGTCCATTTGTTTACTTATTGCAGGAGATAACTGAGAGGTTGTCTTCAACATCGGTTCATGTAGTTAAATGATGGCAGAAAACGAGGACAGTATGTCCAATTCTCCGCTTAATTTCTAATTCTTTCGAGAAAAAGAACAAGCAAGGGCAACAAATGAATTGGAACCAAATTCACACAACATTGAATTTAACCTTTTCCATCTGGATTAAGCTTTCAAAATTAATCCCACGAATTCTGCCTGAGCATGCTAAAACTAATGAAAATGATACATCAGTTTCACTTCCACACAGCATTTCATTTTGAGGTTTGCTACCATTACAATCACAGCTTATACACTTCACTCTTTAAACTGTCACCAAAACGAGAGAAGAAGGGTGTAAAATACGCATCCCTGCTAACACTCACATGCAGCTCCTTCACCTGGCAGAAGAGATAGAAGAGGCCCTGCCCTTAGCAGCAGCACAGGACTGCTGGCCACCTAGGAGCAAGAAAGGCTGCTTCTCCATTTCAATCAAATACCAGTGTAAAACACGCAGTTTCTCTTAAATTTCTAACTATGAATTGCTGGGCATATTCCCTAAAGCTGTAACGCGGGAAGGAGTTATACTGGTCTTTGGATCTGTGGGAGTATTTTTTTTTGTTTTAAATCATTGTAAAATCAGGTATGAAAACCCAAGAATACTGTGACAAAGCAAATGCATGCCCCTTAACCGTCAGGAAAAATGTTAATTCCTCAGCATCACAGAGAAATCTCATACAAACTGAAAAGCACAAAGACAGCTGTGCTTCCTTGAGTATGTGGGCAAGGCACAAGTTAAGAAACATGTTACTATTTCTGTTAGCAACTTAAGGCACAACTAAGAGGCAGAGAGCTACCTCACATATAAAACAGGTCATTAAATGACCTTTGAGGCATCCACCAACTGGGATGAAAGTGTTCCTTTGGCTGATACTGACTTCACTTGTCTGGCTCACTGGAGTGGTTGCACCGTAGACATGGGGACCTGTTTACCGAGTAGCATAGAAAGAACCCAGGAAGCAAAGCCTTACTGCTGCCTAATTTTCATTAATAAAAAAATAAAAGTTATTTTTAGGAGTTACAGAACTGGGATGAAATGCAAAGCGGTGTATTTAGAGTAAGAGTCCTGACCGATGCTCACTACCTCAGTTACGAGGAAGGCCTGCAGCCAGTCTCCCCTGACAGACACAGTCAGTCTTCCAAGGCATGAAAAGAATAGGATTAATAATTTTAACACCAAACATTCATTAGAAGCCACATAGAATGCTACGTGTTATTCCTCCTTGTGCATAAATGTAGTAAATACAAACAACCCAACTTAGCTCTCTGCTGGACACCTCGCAGACCTTATTTCCAACAACTTTCCACAAATACTTCAAGCACAACAATCATCATAGGTTAATTTTTCTTTTTCTGACAAGTACAATATTGTACATGTATTTCATTAGGCATATGAAAAGCAAAAATTAAGTCTGAAACTTCAGTCTATGTGTGGACTCAGCATTCACTAAGGAGTAGACTTCCAAATCGCTACAAATGGAAATGTAATTGTGAAATGGGCAATAAAGTATTTTCATTGCTTCTTTTTCAAAACTATTAACTGTAGAAAATGTAAACAAGAAATAACACCATTTGATACTGTACAGAGCAACGCTAGAGATTTTTCACAGTAGAATGTATCTGGCAAACAGGTAAGCAATTACTGCTTTTCCATACATAAAATGGTATTTTTCTAAATGGAATCAAATTGCTGCTGTCGTGATGTGTAACAAATGCTGCAGGAAGTGCTGATAAAACAAATGCTGCTGAAAAGCATATAATAAACCCCTGAAAACTGAATGTAGCAGAATAGAGCCTAATCTAAAGGAATACAAATTCTGTGTAAAAAACCGCAGGCACCTAACTGATGGAAGATATAGAAAACATAGGGTTTTATGTTTAGAATAACAAATATTTTAAAAGGTGTGTGGATTAAAGCTTTCATTTGTTCCAGCAAGCTGCGAAGTACTTGAAAAACAAATATGCAAACATAATGAAAAGCCATGAAGCAGTCAGCACTGTCCATGATTAAATTATCTGTTTTTCAGAGACCAAGGCAAAACCTGATGGCTCCCACAGCATCTCCCCAGCTTGCAGAAGGTGTGTGTGCGGAAGAATTAGGGGACAAGAATGAAGTTCCCTTCTCCCATCAGGTCCCATCTGAGTTCTCCAGCCGCCCGTGTGGGTGGAGCAACTGATGAATTCCAGGCACTTGAGGAAGTGCCTGCCTTTGAGGAATTTCCACACCAACCTGATGCAACTCCTTCACAAAATCAGAGAAGAAAGACAAAAGCCTGCACAATGCCAACCTATTTGAAGAGCAAAGCCGTGCCACCCTCCCTCAGTAGATGCAGAGGGAGCAGCCAGGTGGGCTCAGCACACTCACAGCACCCTGCAGAGATGTGCCCATGTGCACTCAGCAGAAGCTCTGGGATTTCCTCCCTGGACTGGAGAACTTCACAATCACCTCATGTGCTGAGGATGCTATTCATTCATAAGACCCATCAAGAAAGCTGATAATAAGGTTGCTCTCAGGATGGCATGAAAGGCTGTTGCCTATCTAGATGCTTGGGCTCCACTACACAACCTTTACCTTGTTTTACAGCAGGCTAAAATGAGAAATATCAGCCTTTCTGTGCAGGGTGGTTTGCAGATCATTACTTTGTATTTTTTTTTAACATACACTTTGTAGCCTTACATAGTCTTCCGAGATAGAAAGCCCGAGTAGGTGAGCAACTGGGAAACTTCCAGCACACAAAGGCTTTAGAAATACCTCTGTTATCCACAAAAGCTAATTGGCAAATTAAAGAGAAGCAGAAGAAAGACTTTATGTGAAGCACCTGGACAGAAAGTGCAGAAGTCGACTTACTGTTCTCCTATTATCAGCATTTTAATGCTTGCTTTTACCTTGGTTTAACAGAACAGTAACGAAGTCACCCAATTACCACATCACAAACATTATTTATATATAAAATACTGTACATGTACACATTGTATACGTAAATTACATGGGTATACTTGCATTTACTTAGCATACCCATACATAAAGCTTTTAAAAAGCCTACTAATAAGAGAAATTCACAGTGGTTTAAGCATACAGCCTAGTTAACAAAGAAGCTCTGTAACTAATACTCCTCTAGAGGACAATTTAGTCAGCAGGGCACCAACTCTATTCTTTTATAAGTACTATCAGATCTATGATGCCTGTAAAGAACAGAGAAACCTTACTTACTGCATCTCATTCAAACCAAGGCACCTTCAAGCTACAGTGCTTCCATTTATCTTGTTGGAAAGTTGGCAGGTTAGGTAATTGCTGGGATTCTTTAAAGGGGCTGAAGTCCCCATACCCTAAGGCATGCCTTAAATTTTGCCTCTTTTCAGAGGCTTTTTCTGGAAAGCACTTGTTTCTTCCAGTAAAATGTATCAAGTCTAGAATAACCAGAAATCTCTTGTTTCTTGCAGATCTGTTTCTTGTAGAGTAATCTTATTATTCTTGTCTATGGTACTGGTATAACTATATTTTAAAATGTGGCACCAAATCTAAGAAAAAATGAAGGACAAAATTCACCCCACCCCCTGTCACAAATTTGTATTTCAGTTCTGTATTCTCTATGTTAGCTTTACATCCTGTATTATTCAGGACATCCCAGCCAGCTTTCAAAGTTCATTTCTAGATAATAACTTGATTACAAACTGAAATGTCTCTGTGCAGGATTTATCTCTTTTAGCAAAGTCTTTTATCTCCGACTATCTTCACTTCTAGCCTCACCTTCCACCCATGCACAACCTTTATTCTTGTCCCTCTGACAAGTACAAGAGCTAAAATGAACAGGATCACATTGTGCTTGGGATTATAATGTTATGCCTTCCTGGTGGTATGATCTTATCAGAGTGACAGGAGAGACGCTTCTGAAACATCACACCTATTTACTATTGCAATGTGGCCAACAAGGGGTAGAAGAAAGTAAACTCCTGATATAGAGCCAGGAAACCCAAAGTTAGTTACAAAGAGAGCACAAGGAAAAAAATACAAACACCCATATATAGTATAAAAAAGTTAAGTTACTCAAGGAATACATCTAGATCCAATAAAGAGCAAAAAGGAGACTACAGTAACTCAATAATACCACTACAATTTTACCTACAGAGTGTGACAGGATTAGAGCATTCACCATGGAGCAAAATTTTACACTGCAAATATTTCATGTAGTTTCTGATTTTGCTTGAGAGTGTCTCAGCAGACATAAACCAAGATTTTACTGAAGGAATCCCTTGCTAAATACTTACAGTTGAAAAATGACGAGCACCTTCTCTGCAATCAATGTAAAGGAAAAAGCATGGAGCACCTTGCTAACTGAGCTCCTACACTGCTATATTACACCCTAAATTCACTGATGGATCACTGTAGTTTGGGGCTCTCTTGCAGGGGTTGTGTCAAGCATATACAACCTATTTAAACTTCCCAGCTATTGCCTCTTGATTCCTTAATGCTCAGGGAGTAGAAGAAAGGCATACGTATTCTGCGGATTTTAAAATTAAGGACACACAAAACCATCCAGTCTCCAAGAAACTGAAAAACCCAGGTTCTACCCTACCATCCGTTTTTCTAACTTGAATCCCAGGGCTATGTGTACAGAACTGCAGCAACCAACTGGCTGCAGGATCAAAGTCCTTCTCATTCCATTCAGGCCTTCCTGCAGCATTTTTATTGGGATGGAGGATGGTGCTGCTCAAAAGACAGGATCCTGCATGAAATATCCACCTCCTTAACACAAAGCACCACTTAGAATCAAAATTATATATACATGCAAACATATTTTACGTGTAAGTATGTAAATATATATTCAAGCAGACATAGACTCTGCTATTGTTTTGGAGCCATGGGGGATTATGAACAATATGCTCTGTAATTGAGATTAACTTTGAACAAATGATTTGGCTGACAAACACACATACGCACACAAAGGGAAAACCCACAATAGCTCTGTTTAAATTTCAAGATATTTGTAAGACCTCTTTTCATCACAAAGCAGCCTGTAATAGTATGTTTCAAGAAGTCTTCCAAAGGCCCTGCTGGTCACATTGTCGAGGCAGGGAGCGAGCTAACAGCCTCTCATCGCCTGCACAACCAGAAAAAAAACATGGGCACAGCAATGATGGGGACCATGAGTAAAATCCTTTCATTTTCAAAGGTTGCTACCCCTGTGTGGGTGTCTTCCGTCCATGCCAGCTCTGCTGTGACCCTCAACTAAGCACAGCAAGTATACTTAATGCATATCCTTAAAAAGTTCTTCTTTTAATGGGAGACAACACGGCTGCTGTTACAGTTCTGCCAAAGTGCCTTTTACACCCCTTACTGAAATGAATTTGGGAACAGAAAATTATGTTCTTTCTCTGATTTTGTTAATTCAAGGTCTGGAGAAGGAAAAGTAGACAAGATCACTTTCCTTTCAAACACCTCCTTGAGGAAAAAGCTTGATTTTTACTGAAGGGCATAACTCTACCTCAGAACATGCTATGGTAAGGAGAGGATTTCTTTCATACTAAAAACTTACTTGCAAGATAAATCACAAAATTTGGCAGTAGTTGTGTAGAGGCACTTTCCACTTAGTCATGGTACCTGTCCATCTTATGCTATTCCACTTACTAGAAAAACATCTAGTTATTTTAACCAGATTTTTAATTTTTATGAGGTAAACTCTTCATACAATACTGTAGATGAAGGAAATTCTAAGTATATGATAAAGACAAGAGCTTCTTGCACTAAATTTAGTGACAAAGCACCACTTGCTGGGGAAACACATTTTCTTCATTCTGCAGACCTCATATGCTTCCCAAAATAACTCAAGTTACTGAACTGTGTTACATGGACTCTGAGCAGTATCAAATATTTCCTCTGAGAAGTTACATAGGAAAGTCCCCAAGGATGCAAAATCTTTTCCCCAAAAGCCCTACACTCACTCAAGCAACTGAGAAAAAGCACAAGCAAACAATGCAGTGCCAGTGCTCTGCCTGCTGTCTTCTAAACCCTGGGATCCTGAAATTACATCAATCTTCAAGAAATTATCTACAAAAAGCCAACTTGGAAAAACAGATTCAAGTCACAGCTTACTACCTAAATGCTAAGCAAATGACTGTTTTGGACAGTTCTTCCTCATAATATGGATATGAAATTCATTCCTAGTCTCAAAAAATCCCACCTATTGAAAGTGCACAGAAAACATATTTTGAAAGGTAAGTGTTAGTTCTAATAAATAAATCTCACGAAGAGTGGGGAAAAAGCAAAGGAAGGTTTGCTTTCTTTTTTTTTGTTTGTTTGGTTGGGTTTTTTTAAAACACTTTCACTAATGCCAGTATGAATTTTGCTGCTGACTTTACTTGACTTTTTTCTCCAAACACTCAGTTAATGGGAATGCTTCAAGTGTCAAATATGAAGGATTTTAAGTGGACTTGCTGCAAAGTCAGAAGCAAACACATAGCCACACTTGGTTCCCCCCCCCTTCTTTTCTGTTACTACGTAACTCCTGGTCATACAGTATGAACACCAAAATGTACATGATGAGCTGGTGCAGAGTGTCACTGGATCAGATCTCAGATCAAGGACCTGAGCTGTTAGGACTACACAGACTGCACAGGAGCTGCTGTGGCTGAAGGACACATCTTGCAGGCTTGCACTTCCATCAACAGCAGTGAACACCACTGCAACACCACAGCCTGCGAGGGTCAAGAGGTGCAACTGGCCTTCCTGGCTGCCTAGGCAGGACTGCCACCCTAAAGAGGAGTATGATTTTGTTCCGCCAAATATGGCCTCTCACTGTAGCATTCAATTCCCAGTTCATTTATAGAAAGAGTAATAATACTACATTTGTTTACCAAGACATGTATCCGTGTTTGTACAACAACTAAAAATAAAAATTGTTGACCTGTGGATACAGGTGCCCAGGAAGAGAACATGAAATGCCTGTATCTATCAGACACAGGATGAGAAAAACTTGCCAAGATGGATACAGTCACACTTCTGTGCATACACTGATCCATGAAGGGATCTTATTTGCTTGTCTAGACATGATCTTTATAGCAAAAACAACGTAGGGCGATTAGGAATTATAAACTGACACCACAGCTTTGAGGAACCATATGAAAGCTCAGACAACCACACACCTCCCTGACTGTGCTGAGTGCCAATCATTATGGGGTCTGCAGCTCCCTGACAGTTAAGGGAAGGGGACTCCTGAGGTCTCAACTGCATCAAGAAATCTCCTGATGGCATTAAAGAAAGTTGCTAGTTTACAAACATCAACTCTATGTATGAAATGATAAATACTAATGACCCGTGTGCTATCAAAGCAAATTGACAAAGTCTAACACGGACTGTAAACAGGTAAGACGCATAGCTTGTCTGACAACAATACTTTTTAATAACAAAAATAAACAGTAAATCTCTGGAATAGAAAAACAATAACACATCATCTCTCAAGATACAAACTTCACTGTTTATCTCCAAAGCAGAATGCTTAGCACGTAGAATTTCTGGAAATAAAATTTAAAACCAAAAAGCCATGAACCCTTAGGAGCCATTTGTTTCTTCAGTATTGTAGCAAAGAAAAATTCTCAGCTACAACTCTTGTAGCTACAGCACCAGCTATTTATCATCAATAAATCATCAACATTTAAAACAACCAAATCAATGAAAACCACAACAAATTGCCCCTACGAAGAAGAAAGAAAATTTGCGCCTGTGTAACAGCAACCTAATAAAACTTAGTCGTACTCATATTGCTTCCCATCTGTAGTTTCCTCAGTGTCAGTCTTAACCATCCTAAAGCATAAATCCCTTCTGTTACTTTTTTTTTTTCCCCCCCCTCTAAAGAACAATGAGGTGAGACATAACAACTTCCTCCTTTTGCATCTTTTTGGATTACAACTATTTTCTAGATCATGTAGCCTACAGCTACCTCCCCACGGAGAGGACAGACAAGGCTGGCAGGATAAAACTGAGAGGAAGCTGACTGAAGGAAAACATGAACTGATCCAGAACCTTTCAAACTTTCTGGAGCTTATTTTGGGGATTGGTATCATCCTCCCTCTCTGCATCAAGCTTTGAATTTGAATGGCTACTTGAGTTACTCCCCTGCTCACCAGCCCAGCCTGCTCTCTTAGCTGTGCTTTTGGCCATGATGAATCCAGCATCATAAAGCCACAAGTAGAACACCACAAGCCTGCTATTCCCCCTCCCATTACATATTTGTACTTGCAGTACAAGTAATCAAGTAAGCAAGGAGGACCAAATCACAAGACTGACAAACATGGATTTGAGCAAAAGCACGTGAGAAAAAAAACCCAAGGCATTACCAAAAGAACATACAGGTCAGTAAATTTAAAATTTTAGCAGGAGCAGCAGCAATATAAATTAGAAATTACTGCTTGCTCCCTTTATTCGAATTAGTCTGGCTACCATGCTTTTTGAAACTTGCAGCACATGCAGGCAGACACAGACCATCTATCTTGAGACTACATATTAAAAAAACTTGAGATTTCACAGGTGTGGCTCAAGCAAAAAGAGCAAACACCGCTTCAGTATAGCATGACATGAAATATGGTAAAACTCACACCATGTCTATCCTGCAGTACACCCACACAACTGCAGTGCAGAGATTCTCAAAAGGTCTACGCAGGGTAACTCACGTAGTAGAAGCTCTTTAAACACGACCACACAACCTCACAAGGCTTAGCGTACCTTACTGTTTACTACTACAGACATACCCTGAGTCACAACACACCTATTTTGCAATTATAAATTAACACCTTTCCACATGTGCTTATCAGACTATCCCACAATGCATTCAGAAGGCATTAGCTGTGCTGTTAAAAAGTTTGGGCCTACAATACTATCTGATTTGGAGACTGCAGTTGAGAGAACAGAAGTAGTTTTGGTCCAACAATCAATGGCCTACTGATCACTGAAAGCGGATCTTTCCATTCCACAGTAAATTAGCCAAGTTGATAACAAGTAAGCTGTTCTGATAGCCCAAGGTTACCTACGTGTGGACCACGATGAAGGGCTTAAACAAATGATGAACCTATACACCTGTATGTCCAAGGTTTAAAAGCTCTTGATCTACAGCACTTGACCTCCCCCCCCACCTTTTTTTGGGGGGGGGCATATTAGTAGCCTTTCTAGAGCTATGGTTTCATAAAAAGGATGTCCCAGCAGGTTACCGTGGGAATAAGGATCTACAAAACATACTTTTTCATTAGCTTAGGGCTTGTGCATGCATCATACTGTGTCTCTTTCTTCTCTCTCCCACAACACCCTGTAACCAAATACCACAATTCAATGAGACGGTAAACAAGCCACAGACATATCTTAAACTTCAAAAATACAGGTGCTCCAGTAACTTCCCATCTCTTCCTCTTGAAAGGAAGCTGAAAGGAGCAGAAAAAATGTATGCTCCAAAAAGAGCAATAAATGTTAGAAAGGCTTCTTTTTTAAGAACCTGAGTAAGGTGACTCGCCTCGAAGAACAATATTAATTAATTAAGTCTTATTTAACAAAACTGGAACAAACTGGATATGCAGTGTTATATTGGGTTATCGGGCAGAAATGAGTGCTATAACGTTCACTGCAGTGAATTCAGCTTAATTTGCCACTCCAGACTCATTCTCTCAGCACCGTGCAAGAATCGCTTATCGTCCTTGGTCCTTCTCTTTCCTTTTTCTGAACTCAACACAAACCCAGTGTAATTTGACAACGAGTAACGCACAAATGAACAGAGCTGTGATTGCTCTGATACCTTTTTGCTCCACATCCCTCATCATGCACACAAACTACTTACTCCTTTCTGAGGTTTATGGGCCACAGCAGCAAACCCAAACAATTTTGCTTCAAGAGCTGTTCGCTCAACCCCTCCTACCTCTTCATTTTCCAGTAACTTGGGAAAAGGTTGAGAAGTTACATCCAAGATGGTAATAAAGTAGAAAATAAACTTTCAGATAGTTTCTTGTGCATGCCAGCTAGAACCAGACTCCCTCATCACCCCAAGTTCTGGAATTCACATCTCCTCGCAGTAATTCAGTGCTGGTTGGACACACTATTGTGCAAAATAATTGAGCAGCAAGGGAACACAATACTCGGAGATGATATGGCTTTAACAGACCTGTGTAGAACTCTCATTTCAGAAACCTCTATATAAATTTCAAAAGGCTTTTGAAATCCTAGAAAAGTGTCTTGGCCTCAGATTTCTTTTTGAAATAATGTCTTGATTACCCTAGTGGGAAGGATAACATGTAGCGCTTCAATTAAAGTTTAAGAAAAAATTCTGAAAGGCCAATACCCTCCCCTGTCTACTGCTAAGCATTTAGAATCATAGAATGACCTGGGTTGGAAAAGACCTCCAAAAGTCACCTACTCCAACCCCCCTGCAGTAAGTAGGGACATCCTCAGATAGATGAGGTTGCTTAGAGGCTCATCAGGCCTCATCATTTCCCAGCTACAGCTTGGGGTGGGAAGAGGTATCTCAAGGCTAAGATGACATGGTTGTCCTGATCATTGAGTGCATTATGCTAATCTTTATCCAGCACGTTCATAACTTGCATTTATTCTTAAAATCCAGCAAATGAGGAGAAACATTGAAGAGCCACTACAGAAGCATTAAACTATGTAGACTATGCAATCTACAGAAAAAGCAATATACCAGGTACTACTCTTCTTTAATTAATAAATCACAGAAAGCAAAGACTTCCATGGTGAATTGCAAAACCCAGCTTTTTTTGAATTTTTGAATGCCCGGGTATGTTTCACAGTTGCAGCTTTTTCTTATCATAGAGAAGACAGGGAGTCCCAAGATCTTTTAGATAAAGTGTTCAGTGGGCTGTTCTTCCAAAATTTTCCTTGAAGGAAGGAGGTTGATATTGCACAGAACTACCAATGCAGTGTAATGCTAATAAAAGCATGCATATGTTTAGCATACAGCAGTTGTGATCAGCAAAAATGAGGCTGCTGCACCATGGACAACAATGGGGGGGACACTTGCTGGAGCCTTACTGAGCAGGACACCCCCATCTGCCCTCTTGTACAATGGTGCTTTACCCAGCACTTTACATGAGGTGCTGACTATCCTTCCCCAACACCTGTCAGACTATGTTGCTGCTGCGGCTCCCTCCATTAAGCACTGCTGTAGTATCATGGCCCAGAGACACAGTGCATTTGGAATCCATTTATATGAAATATTTGTCAATAGAATAAAAGATAACTTTTTTTCCCCCACTGATCTCTATTCTTGGTGCACTGAACTGTGTGTATGAACTGTGTGTTCATACAAAAAAACATGGAGGTGGAAAAAGAAAGGGCTGCAGCTGGAAGCTTCTTTGAAAGAGGCTCTACCATGATCCTATAAGGCAGTGATCCTTTGCCCTCCTCTCCTGCTGCTGCTGTTCCCCCATGGAAACCCAACATCACATGCAGCAGCCTGAGGAACTACAGTGCTTGTCAATGGCTGCATCCTGGTCTTTGCAAGATGAAGCAAAGAGAGACTTCAGCCCTCCCAGACCTTAAGTTGCAGCCCTACCTATTGCTGATTCTCTGTCCTTCAAATCTGTGTCTGAGCTACTTAACACAGTTTATGGAACAGGGCCGAGAGGTCTTCTGGAGAACACATATGATAGAAAGATCATTTCTATCAGCCATTTTTGTCAAGGTACGGTAACAGCTCCAGCTCAAGAAGAATATGATTCTTAACCTGGTGAAAGTTTTGCTGTGTGGTTTGTAAGATCGTTGCTGCTTTGCTGCAGTGTTGCCTAAGCACTTGTCCCGTTCACAGTCTATTACGTTGAAAAGTACAAACAGGGCCAGCGTTTTTATAGTGCTGTCTTTGTTAAAAAAAAAAAAACCCTTACCTATCTCACAACTTCTAAGAAGATCTACCTGATGGAACTATCAAACCTCATTTCATCCTCTGAGTTATTCACTAGACAGACAACCAAAAAAGAGGGGAAAAAAACCCCAACAAATCAGTAAGTTGGGATCTTCGCAAAGTTCCAAAATGCTTCTGAAGGGTGCTTGTCAGAATAAACAAATGTACCAAAGGAACAAACAGCCTTATGAATTAAGTAAAGAAATAAATAAAGGGAAAACATATGAAAATTTCAACAACTGTGCCAATCTGTTGCGAGCTGTACCCGTGCCAGCGAGCGGCCTCAGGGCGCCGTAGGATTCCTCAGCGCAGTGCCAAGCTCCGGCAATATTGTTATGGTTAGAGAGGAATTTCTCACAAGAGCTAACAAAGGCAGAAGGTCATAAATAAACACAGCAGGATCGCCTTGTCAGTTCTCATTATTAGCGCTGCAGGCACTTGCTTTTCTATGGGCTACTCGCAGGTTCATTTAAGTGTAAGAGCTCCTCCTCAGAATTTCACATGCTCATAAATAAAGACAACATTTCTTAAGAAAGGCAGGCATACCTAAGTTATTTTTTACTATTATTATTTTTTTATGCAGGCTGGGGCACATGCGTGTAAGCTGCTTGTGCTGTCTGCAACTGCCCTGTCCGTATGCACCCGTGTGCTGCCTGCACTGGCTGAAGGCTCACGCGCAGCTAACCCAGAGCTGCGACATCCTTCTTTCTACACTGGCCTCTCTTGTGCTGCACAGGCCTCTGTCAGGCTCTGGCTATAATGAACGAGGAGAGCCTTCGTACTGTAATAATGGTCACCAGAGTTACATCTGGGCAGGAAATGAGTCTGAGCTCCTAAACCGATCATGACATGCATTATACAACTAGGAAAGCACAGCTGTGTGATCATTACTGCAATTATAAAATGACATTTAGTGTTAACTTTCTTTTGTTACTGAATTTTGAAAGAAGGAGCAGTACCAGTAACTCTAGGAGTAGAAATGTGCAAAGGGAGGGAGAAGTTCTCAGGGTCTCAAGTGCTGATCCTCCATCTGTTGTCATAAGTTAATGAACAGCCAAGTGAAAATGTCTCACCTCTCCCATACACATACCTGTCTATATATACTCATATCCATGTAAATGCGTGAAAAGTGAGCTCTGTAAAACTAGATACAGTTTTAATAAATGAACACTCTATCAGTACATACTGATTTCAAGTTGTGTAAGTAATTCTTTTCTGAATGTTATGGGAAATTCAGAGATCACGATTGTTACCACAAAAATAATTTTATTTTCTATTTGTTATGCTGGAATAAATAAATAAAAAAAAAAGTAAAGCTGTGAAGAAAGGTGAAAGGTTCATGACCTTGAAAACATCACCATTAAATTAGAAGTAAGTAAAATAACAGGACTTATGTTACACAGAGGATACCAGGGGACGCCTGGCAGCAGGAAGAATGCTGCTCGCTCACCATTCATTCCAACACAAGAGAGGTGGTAGAAAATGTAATTACTCACCTGCCAAAAACCTCCAAAACACTGCTCCCTCCTGTGAACTGTACTGAACACTAATGTACTGGTTCATTAAACGGTTGTGTCTGTCTTTCTTAGCAGGCTAAAATCTGACCAATGTTATCCTTACTATAATCCATGCTATCTCAAATTCTCACCTTTTAAAGCAAATTGCATGACTGACAAACAAAAGCCCTGGTGCCTTGTATGTTTTCTCTGAGAAACTCAGGAAAATAATTTTCCTTCCAGTTTGCTTCCTATCCCATCTCCTGCTATCAAAGGAAGTCAGGTTGTTAGTCCTGATGCGCTACAGCGGAAAAGCCATGTTCAAAGAAGTGTTTCTCTCCGCTGTGCAGCCCTTCATTACACACCATTCATCATTATCAACATCAGGAGTTGCTGGAACAGCCCTTGTGAATGAATAATCTTTAACTTGCAGAGGCTGCCAGCTCGCTCTGCTTTGCCTCCCATGCTCAGGCAGGGCTTGTCTTGGGGCAGCGGGCTGCTGGCTGTGCTGCGTGCACCTTCTCAACACAGCCCACCCCAATGGGAGGACAGCAGCCTCTCCTTTTCTCCAGCTGGTACACACAGAGTTGTTTTCCAAATTGTTGACCCTATTAAGGTCTGGCTCTACCAGACACAACACTGAAGGTGTTGTATGTATTAGGGAAGCCACACAGGGAATCCACACCAGCAATGGTGTGCTTCTTGGCTCCAGCCTGCTTGAGAGGAATGAGCTGCTGGAAGTGGAAGGAGCTGGACTTAAGTATAAATAGTTTTCAGCTAGTCAGTTCCACAGTCTCCCCTGATCAGTAGGAAAGGTGTTGTCAGGGCACAGGGCAGGCAGGCTGTAATCCCCTCTACAAGCACAGAAACGGAGGTGCTTCTCTGTTTCTAACTCTTCCCTGTTCCAGGTTTCCCTGACTTCCCGCCATCTTGCTTTAGGCCTTGCTTTGACACCTCCTTTTGGTGTCATTTGGGTGGGTGGCTCCTATGCCAACCCTGCCAACCTGCTGCCACACACCTGAATTTCCAGTGGCAGGGCAGAAAGCCACAGCGCTGCTGGTACCTGGGACTGCTCGACTAATGAGCAGGTTATCTGCTGTCTGACGCCTCAAGCAGCGTTCCTGCTGCAGGTAGCATGGACACCCATCTGTCGGACACCCTGCAGAAAGGGAGTTGTTGTCTGAGAAAACACACTCAAGTTTTCTCTTTTCCTTCTTACCTATAAATCATCATAACTCCAGGAATGCTGCAGAAAAGTAATGTGTAAACTAAAGGGGGGGGAAGGCCCATAACAAAGGCCTACATTCAAAGGATAAACACATGAAACTTGACATTTTTGCTCCTCTTTATCCACAGTGGAGTGAGATATAAAAGAATGAAACTGGGAAGACAGCTGCTTTGTGAATGGCAAGCCATCAAGTAGGCCACTTGCGATCTAGTGAAGCTCTCCTTGCATGGTCTGCCCCTCCAAAGCTGAGGATGGTGAACAGTTTCACCTTCTGAGATCTCCCAAGTCCTCTTGTCTTGTGGGTCTCAAGTATGGGTATTTCTGAAAGCAGGATACCCTAGTTAAAGTAGTACTTGCATGTTTTTCCTCATTTTTTTCCTATTAATATTTTAAAAACATTTACCTGTCAGGAATTTTGCAATTAGTTTATCTTCCCTGATCAAAACACATTTAGTTCTGTGGAAACACTCCTCTGCCACCGATTTCAAAAGAAGAGCCAGTGTCAGCCTACTCACTCAAACGTGCACTTTTGATACTTCTTGACTCTCATTAATTATTTCAGAAGGTAAGAATTCCTCAGGAAGTGACTTAAACCTACTAAGTCTAAAGTATATGCTGTGAACAGCAGTGGACAGAGCTGAGGAGGACGTTTCTAAAGGGTCCCTGAAATTGCAGTGAAAAGTGTCTCCCCCCCCCCCCTTTCCTTTTTTGGTGGTGGTGGTGTGTTTTTGGGTTGTTTTTTTTTTCCCAGTGGCATGAGACTCATCACTTTTTGACATTTTTGATATCTGAAATTTATTTTAGATAGTTACAGACTTGGGGATAGAGAAAACATTATAAAAATATTTCAAGGGCTTCAGATTTCTAAATTAAGTCCTTAAATACTTTCTCATATTCAGCAGTATATTTCATTGCCAAAGATGCACTACTGTGGAGTTTTTCCTCTAGGAGCAGAAAATTTTTATTTTGTACAGTATGAAAAAGGTCATTTTACATTTTTAGGAGTGTGAAAAAAATTATGCAAAGAATAGTTGAGGAAGGGAAAAAAGAGCAGGAGGTGTATTTCTCATAAGAATTATGGAGGCATTTTCTTGTTACAAAATATCATTTGTTATTTTTCAATCAAAGAAAACTGCAAGGAAAGACTAAAAGGGTTGAACCAGCTACTCTTAAAAATTATTCATGTGCCAAAAGATCACAAATAGCACGTTAATGTCAGAGTACTGCCTCTCATTGACTTCTCAGGATTTTAATTTTGCTTTTTAAAGGCAGAAAAGAGAGAAACAGAAAAGGCATCATTAGACTAAATTCAGCCTGCCTAGCCGTAATGTTTTAAGCTAAAAACTCCAAACTGTGTCCATGATCTGTATCAGTTTGTACCTGACCACTTCAGCTGTCCCTGACATTTGACCTGCTTCCGAAAAGCAAGAAGTCCAATTTAAGTCGACGGTCCTACAGGGAGGTAATGGTTTGACCCTTGGTCCCTCCACTGCAACCATTCCAATTCTCTAATGATTTCCCTGCAGGGTTCATTTACCAGTTCTGGGTCAAAGACCAGTGCATCCATGAAGGCAAGGGGCAGCACAAGCACTGCATGATGGATTTGAAAATAAGTGCATCGTAAAGGAAACCTCCATCAATTAGGGATGGCCTTTGAATTCAAAACAAAAGGAAGCAAAGTGCAAATCATGTCTACCCTGTTCACTTTAGCGGCACACAGATACATACGTTAAGAGATGTATTCTAGCCTAGGTGCAGAACCAGCAATCACCCTAGGACAAACGATCCCCGTTCATCCTCAGAACAGATGGCCTTTCGCTCACTCTGAGCAACTGGGAAGTTGAAGGGATTCACTATTTGATTCCAAGCAAGCTTTTGGTACTCTAACCAGAAATATTAAGCTCCTGTAACTTAAGAAGTAAATTATCCAGATCCACTTTCATTTTTTGGAATCTGTGCCTTAATTTACCTTTATAGGGTATACAAAAATAATTGGTTACAAGTACTTATTTTTCATCTACTCACTGCCATGCATATTTTAAAGCAGCTGCAAATTTCTGTTTCTTTCCAGTAGTCCTCAACACTGATATAGACTATGTGATTTTTTTGGAAAGAAAGGTACAAGGAAGTATACTTAGTACAGAAGGATATGCAGAAAGGGCATAAAAATACAAACACTGAAGAAAACAAAAGACACACTGTTCTTGTTCCTAGTGAAAGATGGAAGAGAAAAAAAGAATTATGACCCTTATTACCAGCAAACACACAAATTAGAAAAAAAAAAAAAAGTAGGAATGCTAAAAATAACTGTTAAGAAGATCTCTGCTTCCCTGTGTGAAGCAACCAGACAAGGCCATGTTAACAACTCAACTGATGCTAGTCTTCAGAAGCGATAGTTAGTGGTCACTGAGCTCTGATCTAGTGAATTCAGATTAGTTGTAAAAACTGTGCAGGGTAGCTATACCCACACGTGCAACTCTTTTGGTGCTACAGTTATAAGACCACCAAAATTAAAACACGGAAGAAATCCTACTGTGACTAACTGGCTTCTTTTTATATTAGACTTTTAATACATCTAGGTTTCCCTTTCCTATCCATTTTCAAAGGACAGGGAAAATCTGCTTTTCCAACGTTCAAAATGCATTTGCTATCATGTCTCTTGCCAAGGCGTTTCAAAATTAATAGTGATTAAGAGCCCATAAAAATACTCTAATATTCCAAGAGTTCCAAGAAGCCTGAAAAGAAGGAATTTCTTCATAGAGTTTCAGCATCAGCCCCTGAAAATCACAAACGTCTCTGAAACTTACATCTGCCTGTGTGCACAAGTATCACTCACTCTGTCACAAATATTCTGCCCAGTACTAATACATGTACTATTTTCCAGCACAAGATGCTTATAGATCTGTATTTGACTAAAACAGAGAGAAATTAAAAAAAACTAAAACAAAAACAAACCAACCCAAACTTTTCTAATGGGACTTTCTCCAACAATACATGCCTTAAAAAAAAAAAAAAAAGAGGGTACAATTGCCAAATTTAAACAGGAAGCAGAGAGAGAAAAATATGATGAAAACATTGCAATAGCCAAACTTTTTGAAGCACCTTCTCTTCACAAATTAAAAATTTAAAAGCTATGTAAAATCCCTAGTATTGAGCCCAACAAGCTTGCTGACCTTGAATCTTGTGAATCACCTCCTGAAGCCTTTAGTATTCTCACTTCTATTTTGGCAATAGTGAGGAATGGGCAACAACCCCTGGGATCTGATTGAACAGGGTTTGTCTGTGCGATCAAGCTGGCTGAGAATAAGTTCTTGCTGCCAACCACACCATATGTGACAGGAAAACTTTTGTTAATAAAAATCTTATTGATGTACTTGTTAATGACTTGAACACCCCAGTAATTGAATTTAAACCAGTTAACTATTCACCAGGGCTTCATCAGCCTCCCTCCTTCATCTCTTCTACTCTTGCATTATTTCACAGCAACTGGAAGAGTTTTACACCACCACCACCCTTCACACTACAGCCCTTTCACCATTAGGTGAGCTGCGGAAGCCTAGCATTTGAGCAGCTCATCTTAAGTGCTCTTAACTGTGCTTTTGAAAGAACAAAGCAGTTTTATAACTCTCTCTATACAAACAGAAGACACCTATCCAAGAGCTTATTTTCAGCCCATCATTAAGTGACACTGATACACAACTGGCTACCACCATGGAGACAAAGTCTGTCCACTTGTGACCTCACAAGGATCAATCACATCAATGCTTCTGTGGGGTGTTTTTTTTTATTAAAAGCTATCAAGAAAGAAACGAAGCTCCCCAAAACACTGAAACCTCAGTACAAAATAAAAAAATTTCTAACACAGAAGTTTTTCAGGTTCCTCATTAGCAACATTCTTTGAAAGCTGAATACTAAAGGATTGCAATTACAGCAAGACAGCGTTCAGTATTTTTTTTTTAAAGCAGTAACTCTTCAATTTCTTTTCCCTTATTTTTCATCAATTATATTTATTTTTCCTGTGAGTCAATACAAAGGAGCTGACAATAAAAGCCTGGTGCAGCAAACCTTTCCAGAGCAAAACCTTTCCTTAAGCCAAGTGATTTCAGGTTATGTAATCAGGATATGCTACAAGATTCACAAATATCCTCACTATGGCTCCACCTCTGCTCAAAATTGTGGTTTTGTACTATTTCTTCTGGGCTGGCAATATTTTGCTTTTCTAGTTGTATACAAAGAATGAAAATCATTATTGAAAAAAATGATCTAATTTGTTTATTTTACTTGAATTCATTTACTCCTTGAGCAACTCATTTATCTCTCACAGACCACAATTTACTATTGCCATTTATTTAAACAAATTCTGCATCTAATGAACTCCTAATGAACTAAGCACCTGCAAAAAACAAAGATATTTCTTTCAGAGCAGTCCCTCTTCCTCCCTAATTTCAGGTGTGAACAGAAAAGCCAATGGTTGTCTTTAACTTCACACCAGGTCCAAGACCATACAATATTCATACACATTACAACAGACTTGCACAACATTTGGACAGCATCTCAATGAATTGATAGCTTGTCTGTAAAGATGTGAACTTATCATGATAGTGCTTAGTGTAGATATCCAGACAAGCAGTTGGCAGCGAGGTTTCTCCTGCACTAATTACATTCTTTTCCAAAAGTTCACCCTGCCTGGGTGTCCAGGTAATTGCAATTAAGGCAGGAATCTGGTAATTAGAAATTCAAGTGCCCTGCCAAGAACAATACACTTCCTCTTAACGTGCTGCCCAAAGAACTAATTCACTTGGAAAGGACAGAAGCTGATGTGAAGTGGCAGAGTGGATGTTGATTAAGCAACAACACAGAAATAAATTCCCTTCCCCCTAAAATCAAATTCATTACATCTCATTTAGACTCCTAGAAAGCATTTTATTACCTTTGAAACATTTAAAATAAATGAAAACTCAGAATTTCAGACCTCCAAACAGCAGCATTTTCTGTTTCCCAGCCTGTCTGCTTAGAATTGCAGGAACATCTTTTTTGAAGCTGAAAATACTATGCTGGACATACTCCCCCTTCAATCTCCCACCAAAATGCGAACTTTGTATCATGACTCAGCAACTACCGCTCATGGGCATTATTCCCTAAGTATCAAATCACTTGGCAATCTTTGAAAAACATTTAACACAGAACAACAAATATATTTTAAAAAATATTATAAAGCAAAGCCACTCACAATTTAGTGCTCTCACTGGATAGAAAGATACTATGCTCTCCTCTACATTCCAAATTTTTAAATGGTACTGTGAGCTGGAAATAAATGGTTATTTTTTACTCTCCCTATAAATTTCTAACTCACAGTTCTTCTCAGTTCAGAATAACACCTCTCTTCCAAATGTTGGGCTTAGCCTCTTATAATTTATACTGTTTTTATCTTTCAGGAAACACAAAAAGCCTTTTTCCACTGGGGATAAGAAAACGCTTATTGTGTGTATATTGTGCACATGTGCGTGTGTGCATATTTACATAAAATTACATGAACACAGTGGATTCTGTCCAAATCAAAGCCCTGGAATCATGTGTCTGGCTTTAGACATAGTGCCTATTCATTTCTAAATAGCTGAATAATTTGAAGTTGGAGGGCTCCAAGCTGATGCTGTTTAAAATCATATGAAAAAAATGGGGTGGGGAAGGAATTCCCTCTCTCTTTCTGAATAAAAATCTATACCAGGTCCATGTTCTTGCCAGATGAGTTCAGGAAAGTGCTCTCCTGTAGTTCCCAAATAGCTTCTTTCAGCTGACATCGCTATCTCTTCTAACGAGCTACACAGACACTATCAAAGGAGCTTCTCTGCCTTGTCCCATGTTTCGCTCATGGGAGGCTTCAATAATCTCCCATCACTGGGATTGATGTAGGGATCAAAAACCACCACAAGTATCCCTCAGATGATCCAGAACGCACTTCACAAAGGGAGCCTAGAGCAGCACTACAAAATATATAGAGCACCCTGATGGAAAACTATGAAAAGGAAAGGGTATTTTGAAATTCTCAAGATTTGTTGTTGGTTTGCTTTCATAAAGCGTAAGAGCAGTTCAGCCCCCCTCCCAGCCCTTGTGCTTTTACATCTAAAAAATTACTCTGTTCTCTGCTGACCTCTGTTTCCTATTGCCTTAGTGGGTTTCTAAGATTCCTTAGATCATACCCAGGCATAACTGCTAAAGGAACAAGCTGAGATCATCAAAATCTTATGACCGAAACACTGAAAACAAAACAAAATGTACAGTTTTCACCGCCTACCCCAAAGTACATCGCATGCACAGTAAGAAAAGCCTACAGTAAGAAATCACCTCTCATGCTGTAGCAAAGCCTCAGGAGCTAACAATATAAGAAACAAAACTGCTGTTTTGATTGATAGATCTGTTAAAGTTTCTTATCGCTTATTTCCAACAATGTCAGTCAAATATGTTTCATCTTTTATCAGTAAGAAAATAAAGTTATTTTTGTCTCAGAATCTAAATTATAGATACTTACATTAGAAAAATAGCACTAAGCCAAGCAACAATTGAGGACTATTATTTTTCAATAGACCGTACAATGTATACAGCAAAAAATAACAAAGATTAACTATTATGACCTAACACTCTGTCCCTTCCTATAATTCATTTCATCTGATCATAAGCAAGGTGTTTAGTTCAGGTATATGCTTTTTGTTCTAAGTTAATCTTCCCATCTGTACCTACTGTAGATACCTATTATGGCACAGCAGAATGAGCTGAAATTTTCTGGCATTTGCATCACAATGTGATACAGAAATTAACTGTATGGATTCTGTGTTCACATAACACATTAATTTTATATTTGTTACTAGGTATTTACACACATTTGTATGTTTGACTAAACACACACACACATATATATTCACAATACATAAAATGATGACAAAACTTTTAATTGGAAAAGCTGGATACTGAAAATTGGCTCACTCTCAGCGGTACTCTGCGTTGTACCGTAAGCGATTTTTATTTTTCCAAGTAAGTTAAAATTTATTGTCCAAGGAGTATGCAAATCCTCTAAACCGCATGCTTATTTCATAGTTGTAGCATGCTGAAAGTCATCAGATTCTTTGTACATGGCATAATAGTGAAAATAGTGCTTTGCAGGGAATTTGGACCAGAAGGGACTGAAAAAAGTTATTAGCCTCATCCTCATTGTATTTACACACGCTTACATGGAAGCAGATGAAGCTGACTGCAAGCACGCAATTGGATAAGATCATTTCCCAGGGTGCTAACATCTGCAAACAAGCAGGGCTGGGCCCAATTCCCTTCCTAATTGCAGGAGTCCATCACAACCCAGAGAGTGAGAGAAAATTGTAAAAGGCCACAAACCACAAAAATGGCAGAAGAATATAAACAAACAAATAAACAAAAACCAAAACAACAACAACAACAAAAAAAAGCAAAAAAAAAAAGCAAGCAAGCTGTTTGTTTTGTCAGGAGTTAACAGATCTCAAGCATGTGACACATGTGGGTCCATCCTGATGTTTCTGCATGCCTGCTGGAGGACCTGCTCCCACATGGGAACCATGGTAAACAGCAGCTCCTCTGCCCCTTTCCATAACCTCTCTCTCCCCCGTGTGCTGCTAGACTAGGACTACAGCTTATACTACATTAGACTACGCTATTACAGTGTCAGCTCTCACTGGTTCCACATGGACATTAAAGACCCCAGCACAGGTCAAGCATCAGCCACGCTCCCCAGTGCTGGCTGCTGTCAGGAGTATCCCAGCTCAAGAAGCAAAAGTGCCTGGGTGTCTCTCTCTGGATGGGAAAAGTAACTTTTTTTTTACATTAAATATGTTATTACAAACTAAATCATGTAGAATAAACTTTCTCTTAGAACACGGTTAATAAGGGTTTTTTAAAAGTTAGATTTTTCCGTGTAACACTCTTTATAATAATAACATTAGAGCATTTTACTGATTCTTTCTTCAAAGATGCACAGTTTTTCTGAGAGCTGAATCCATTCAACTAATGGAAAAAAGCCAAGGTGCTACCAGAAGCACTCTCATTTCAAAATCCAACTGGCCATTTTACAAAAATTATATTAACCAGCACATAGCAATATAAATCGCTCCATAAAAGCATCAAACTACCTTATAAACTGCTCTTTTAAAACTAACTCAAGAAAAAAAGAAATAAGTTAACAATGGGCTGGCCAGCTCTAAAGTAAGTTGCCAGTCCCTGACTAAGATGATGAAAAGCAGCCATAAAGAAATATTGGTGAACAGCAGGAAGAACAAGGTGACGATTCTATTTGGAGGAGCGACCGGGCCTTGCAGACTCTACTTCAGCAGCAGAGTGCCACATCCATCTCAAGTTGGCATCCAGCTCACAAAGCATGATATTCTAGACAAATCAATTACAATTCAGTAATAATGGCTCAAAAGCCAGCATCTTCTGGGGGGGAAGGTAGTGCAATGTGCAACGGACAAGTAGCAGCCTCCCAGCAGTGAGACAGGTTTGGGGACAAGTCAACCACACTGGAAATAATTTCCTCCATCTTATAAAGGTTTTATTATAATACAGACAGATGTCTCATTTTCCCAGCTGCAAACTGGAACTCCTTCCCCAAAACTTATCCAACGTATCTTCATGGAACAAGACTCCAAATATTTTTCTAAACCATAGGCAAAGCCTTCTGTAAATGCAAAGAATGGCACAATGGGAAAATCATTAGTTGCCTGCATTGTTTTTCACTAGGTAGGGTTTTTTTTAAAGAAGATACAGTTTCTAATGACCTTCCCGCCCAAAGGGTAAGAGCTCTGTCACTTGTGAGTTATTTGTATACTCTTGCTAATTGTATTGCTATACTCCTGCAACTGTTATGAATATTCATTTTATCTCACTTCTCTCTCTGTGCACTTATTAACTGTATAACACATATACTCGAGAGATTTTGTGTGTGTGCATATATATGTATATGTGTGCGTGATATTATTTATGTAAATCTATATCTGACCTATGCATACAAGGCATACTATTCAGCAGTGGTGCCACAGCTCTTAGAAATGAGGTTTTAAAGGTCTGAACTGCAACAGAAATTGAAAAGGTTCCAAATCACCAAGTATCACCTCAAATAAAACCAGTTTCTTTTACAAGGATTTTTTTGGCAAGGATATGAACTCACCAAGCATTTCTTATCATTATTGCTACTATTATTTACTGAACACTAAACCGTGTTTTGTCTTATATATTTAAATTAAGAGAGTAAGCTGCCTAAAAGACCTCATCTTGTTATGTTTGCTTCTTTCTGCTGCTACAGTTTTAAAGCACATTTCCCTTTATTTCACTTTTCCACAAGCCATAAAAAACCTCATTTCTAATTCATCCGTTCGTTCAGCTTAACCTCTCTTCTCAGCAATTAAAGCACTCTGCGCATCCCTCATCTATCACACAGCCAGCTAAATAATGCATTGCGTCCTCCGCTCATCTTTTATCATCCCAAATGACAGGTATTAGCATATCTCCCCAGTCAATTACAGTGCAGCGGAATAATCACAGCATAATTGGGCGAAAGCCACTCTAATCACCAACCCTGCAAACTCACAGAATAAAAACTGAGTGGCAGTTCAGACAGGCCTCGCTCTTGTCCGTGACTCCAGCCAACAAGCTTGGCAGGTGTCCATTTCCTTCTGCCTTTTCAAACTTGTTCTTTGGGGCTAAACTTCTCAGCACATGCACATGCAACTCATTTTGGTTTTCTTAAAAGAAGACCACGCACATTGATAAATATTACCCAAAGACTATTTGCTAACAAATGAAAGCCTGGAATATAGCAAGGCTGTGTTCTTCCCTTCAGATCATCCAGTGGAGCTCTGCTTCGCAGACGAGATTTGACAGATGGGCTTGTTGCTCGAGGTATAAAGTTTTACATTTCATGTTAGAGCAAGCAGAATTTCTACTCCTTTAAGTATAAAGGATTTACGAGATCTAACAGAGTTAGGTACTGCTTTAGATGGTGCTGCTTACTGCAGACATTAGCCTTCTGTTTTTCAACACTAGAGAGATGCCCACAAAGCATAATTCTTATTTGTTGTCTGTTTAATACATCTAGATTAAAATGCTACATATATATGAACATAAAACAAATGTTTCATTTGTTAAACAAAGAAACACAAATAAATCATGGTAAGAGACAGGTTGCTGTCTCCTGTGCTCCATCTGAGAAAATGGGAGCATCAACAGAAATCCTCCATGGCCATTACACCAAGACTAACAGGTTCATGGATATGTGCTCTTACAGCAGCTCTCAAGTTGGTGGTGCAGGATTAATCTCAGGTAAGCTGCCACCTCTGAGACCTCCCTGCTTTTGCATTCAGAGCCATGTTCCAATGGAGGAGCTACCCATGGATGGCAGTGGGACCTTCCCAGTCCTATGTGTGCTCCTGGAATCTGCTTACCCTACAGGGCAGGAGTGCATCAGCAATACACAGCCTGTGATCTTCTCAATAGCAGAACATTTAGGGCATGAAAAGCACCCCGGGAAAGCAGGATACACATTTAAAAGAAAATTTTCTGCAAAAAAATTTTCAGCACAGTTGAAATTTTCAAATGCATTACAAATGTGTGGGTAGTCTTCTGAAATCCAACAGCCAAATTCTCTTTGAATTTCTGAGATGTACTAAATTTGTGCTGTCATCATCATTGGTAGCAGACTTGGGTTGTGCATATCCACCACTTCAGTGCCAAAGAGAGAATGAAATGCTACTAAAGAAAAAGGGCAGTTAGACATATAACTTCATCAGTGTAGTGCCACTGTTTGGTTAGGGTTATGTGTAGCCACAAGTTCTACCCACTATAAGGTTAAATAGCACAAAATGAGGAAAATTAAGACTTTCTGGAAGCAAAGTTTAGGCAAGCTACATACCTGTTTGAGACTAAAGGGGTTGGGGGGGTGCCTTTCACCTCCTTGTACTAAATGGTTGAGGCCTTACTCATTATTTTAGCTAGAACACATAATCATTTTAAAGTAGCTTTTAATGTTTTGTCTTCTTCCTAACTTCTTTGCCTTGATACCTGTTTTCTCTAAAACACTTTTAAACTTCTACTTTAGTGTCAATTCTTTGTCATAACAGAGTTACAACAGATACATTTAATCAGTGGCAATCTTCTCATCCTTGCTTCACAAAATAGGGATGAACAAGATAGGGACTCTTTAAAATTAATATTTTATTATGTCTCATCATATATAGCTTTGTGTGCCAAAGCTGTTCCATACACTGAAACTATGTGAACAATTTGACATTAAACCACTGTTGCAAAGCCGGGAAGAAGAAAAGCTTGTGTATTTATAGGACAAAGATAAATACCATCCTTACACCACTGTCTTCCAGAAGACCTATGCCACTGATCTACACATTCCATCCACACAAAAGCTGCTGCTGCCACAGCACAAGTGTGAAGGGGAAAGCAAGGCTCGAGGCTGTTTGATGCTGGAAATGCCAGTGGAGGATGTGAGTTTCCTTCCCCCCAACAGAGCTGAGCATCCACAAAGAGGTGGCAACTGCTCAGCTTTCTACGCTGCTTCTTCTGTGCCACTGAGGAGCTTCCTGGGCCAAAGCCTGTCACTTCTTCTAAGAGCCACAGAGCAAAAGGCAACACTAACTGTACCCTTCCAGCAACTTTCATCTTAAGCTGCTGCTCATTCTCACTTTTGCTTAAAAAAAACCCAAAGCAAACCAACCAACCAACCAAACAAAACCCCAAACAAACAAAAAAACCCCAAACCAAACCAACCAAACAAACAAAAGGCAGAAAGTAGCTTTACAAATAAAATTTTGTTTTTAAAATCCCAGTGTTAGTCTGTTGCATCCCCTTCCAAGCCTGCTTGCTTCATACAAATAGATGGAGAACTCTTTCCAGACTCCAACTTATTGCCCTCTGTAATGTCAGGCACTGTGTTACTTTCAACAGATTCACTGAAAACTATGTGACTTGGGAGAAGCCAATCAACAGGAGGGGAAAAAAAGCCATTAAAAATTGGCTTTAAACTGATAGACTTTATTTTATATATATATTTAGTGTTGGAGTATTTTTAAATTTCTCTCCCCTGATTGCTGATTTCACTCCCCCTGTTCTGTATAAATCCCAGCAAAGTGAATGAAGGCCAAAGAGCAAGGTCCTAAGAGGTTAAGCTAAAAAAACCACTAAGTTAGATGCTGTTACAGGAACCTTTATAAAACTCTACAGACATTGCTTTTCTTTCTGCAGTGTATTTACTGCTCATAAAAAGTGTTCAATAGCTATTGAGAAGAGGTTTCTTCATTCCTGCAATATAAGGGAATGATAACGTCACTGAACAAGCCTCACCAAGACTGCCCTTCACATCGCCTTGTGCTAAGAAATGCATTGGCTCTGCTTTTGTTCTTCCTTTTAATCTTTTTGTTCTCCTGAACATTTGACATCTGGCTTTATGAAATTAACATCTTATCTGTGAAGAAGCAGACTAGGACCAAATAAAATTCTGCAGATGTATGCAAGTGTCTCTGATTTCTCAATGGATACCTGTGGCAAAACCAAAAAACGAGGGATTAGGCAACCTGTGATAGAAAGCCTTCCCAGGAACCAGTGAGGTGGTGCACACAGCCTTGTTAATGGGCTTCACCTACAGGAACCAAGGTCTTTTACAGCCCAATCTAACAGAGCTTGCTGGAGCAGGCTAGGGCTGCTCTACCTGTTTATTTCACCACTTTATTGCTTTTACAGAAAAATTATGGTAAGAGTGTGTAAACTTTGACTCACATGCTCAAACTCAAACTGAACCCATGTTTTAAACTACGATCTGTGGTTGTCCGGACTACTGCAGCACACTCCTTCTGTTATAAGGTTGGAAGCTTCTGATAAGTAGCTAGGAGTAGTTAATGTCTTCTGCAGTAACAGCTGCCAAAGGACCTCTAGGTAGGCGACTAATCTAATGAATGCAGAGATGATCCTTAAAAACACAACTCAAATTCTACAACATTATGTTATAGTATGACCGACCTTGGCTGATCCGAGGAAGCAAATGAAAAGCAGGCTCATCACATAGTATCATCAAAACCTTAACCTAAGCTTTGCATATGACCTACTAGGTGGCTTATGCAGACACATACTGTAGTATATATACAATCTATATGTATACACACATTTTTGAGAAAAAGGATACTTCATCTAATAACAACATCCAAAATCATGTGCAAATAAGCAATTACTATAAGTAACATGAAAAGCTCTGCAAATAGAAACTGTTAAGACAAGGTTCCAGAATTTCACGTGAAAGGAGAACATGCTATACATGTTCTTCCCCCAACATCCGGAATCAGAAACCGCTTAAAAAGAAATTTCCAAATCTACTTTATTTGGAACGACTGAATTTCGGACACAGAATTTGCTTTCATCCATGACCACAATTCTGTAAGCAACAAATGGATCAAGTTCCATGAAGATTTCCTAGAGATGCAGTATCCTAATGCCTTCAAGCTGCACGCCATTTCTATCCAGCAAGAGAATTTCTGTGTTGATCTTTAGAAAGTGCAAATGTGATGTTCTGCAGCTGCCTTATGCATTATGAGACACATTCTCATACGCCTGGACAATGCCTGTCTGTCAAACTATCAAAATAGAGAGACATAAACTATACAACATTGTAGTCAGACTAAAAAGCAGCAAGGGGAAAACATGAGTCTATCACCAACCTCAGCTCTACAGTGATGACAGAGAACTCCATAAACTAGTCTTTGCTTCTCTGAACATTAACTCTGCTGGCAGCAGATATTAACACAGTGTTTGAATAGAAAAGGAAGGCATGCAAGATAAATCCAAGAACTAATGGGAAGATGTATTCTCTGGAGTAAGTGGTTACAAGGGAATTGTAACCTACTACTCAAATGACAACTTAAAGGGAGTGTGCAGATTTGCAAAGTTTAGTCATGCAACAGTTCTCTCCTGGATGCAAACTCTTCATGTCCTTTTTAAGGCCAGTCCTAGAGAAGCAGACAGAAATACAGTCCCTTCCTTCACCGCTGCGCTGGTTTATGTTTAACAAGCTAGGCAGCAGCATCCCTTTGTGACTGAACTTTTATTATTGTGGTACTATAATTTACTTGAAAGTCAGGTTCACATTTGTTTTGCAGGACTTGAGGAATGTTTAAAATACTGACATTTTTATTAAAATACTTTTCTTTTATTCCAACAGATCTTACAGCCCTAACACTTATTTATCTTTTTCAAGAACGCTCTAATAGTGTAATAATTATGACCTATGTTCAATTGACTTGACGACTAATGAGCCTTCTGTAACCCAAGTAAAAATCCCATAAGCTTTGATAAATGGCACAGAAGTAATGTCGTTGTAACACTCAGTCACTACTTTTCCAGAGTGAAACAGAAGCACCAAGACAAAGCTAGGAGGATAAATGTCTTTTGTAAAATGTTGTTTTCCCATTTCCCTCTTGCCTCTTTCTTAGGGGCTGGGGGTGGAGCAGGGAAAATAGGCATTATACTCCAGCCCCAAAATTCTCAAATCTGAATCACAGAATCGCTATGGTTGAAAAAGACCTTTAAGATCATCAAGTCCAACCACTATCTAACACTACCAGGGCCACTACTACACCATACCTGATAGGAAGGTTGGAAACAACAGAAATCTCTTCTAATTTAAGATTTCTTAAGCTAGCTGGATTCTACAGGTGACGGGTAGATGCTTCATGTTTTCCATGAATCTTTCAGCACAACCACACCTATGAAATGGGGATACAAGGATCTCCAAAGTAAGAGTGCTCTCCACCCAGGAGAAAATAGAGTGGGTTTGAGTTCTTACTAGAGAGTGTAATACTCTCCATTTTAGTTACACCTTGGAAAACTGTAAGAAAAACATACATGCTCTCAAAAATGGGATTAGAGCACCTTTTATCACAGTAATTACTCTAAATATATGGAAAGCAATCAGTTCTGCACAGCTGTTCTCATGCCCTTGTTATACATGCATGAACAAAAGCAGACACACATGCTTACTTCATTTCATAGTATACATATGATATCAAAGAAATTATGTAATCTTTCGTTATCTACACCTCTCAAAATTCACATTATTAAATAACTTACATCATTTTAAAAACAAGTTTGCAAAATTTCCATGGTTTTCTTCTATAAACAACATTAAAGAAATGAGACTAATAAAGTATCTGAATTCAGAGAATGGTCACAAAGAGTGTTCTCTCTAAATGGAGGTATTAAAAACAGCTTATGACTCCCTCCCTGAAAAAATAATTCCCAAAGCTGGATAATGTCCGAATAGTATTTTGGAATTAGACACCTGCTCATCACATCAGCTAACTTAAAATGCCTTGCAGACTGGTTCCAGGAATTAGCAAGTATTAGCAAGTCAGGGATGATGATGTACAACTACGGAACAAAAGTGCTGACATAGATCCACTTTAAAATACCTCTGTTTTAAAATCCCAGTTTCTTTCTGATTTGCAAGATCATATGTATGTAAGAATAAAAACCATTTGTAATCCCTTTAGTAACAATTTCTCAATGGCAATTTACCAGAGAAACATAAATATGAATTATTAGAAAGTGAAGCATATTGAAACCTGGAAACACTACTTTTCAATTTTTAATATACTTCCACTATCAAACCAACTTTCAAAATTCACTTTTAAAAACTCTATTTCCATTATTGTGCAATTACTTGAAAATGGGAGCTGTTCTCCTTTGCTTAGCTATGGCAGGTGCCACCTTTGGGAAGGAGACATGCACCAGAAGTTACTCCTCCTAAATTTATTTTGCTCTTTCTTATAGCTCAGCAGTGACACGTAAGCAACAAGCGGAGCTGTGGGCAACCTATTGATTGACAATCTCAGGCTTATTTCATTTTCACTGAAGAGTTTATTATCAACTGCTACCTATACTGACAGTACACACAAAATGGACACAAGGTATAGAAAATCTTTGATTTTGTTACTTCCAATTGAGCACATACAGCTCTATAGGTACAGAGTCAGAACTTTATACATGTAAGCCTTCTGCAAGATCTTCTCAATGAAAACATGAAAATTCAGAGTGTATGAATAAAGAAAGCTGAAAATAGACAGAAACCAAACTTAGCTTTTCCATTTACACTTCTTAGCATAAACTTTACTGTACAATGGGGCAGGGGATTCTTGTAACTTTGAAATACTAACAGATAACACTGCATTTGAACCTTTTTTTCCTGTTATTTGGGGGTTCTCTTTTTTCTTTTCTCTTTTCTTTTCTCTTTTCTCAATTAAATGACAAGGAGGCAAACCCAAAAGAAAGCCAACTTGCTCTTAAGCTGATTAGCCTGGATGTCAAAATGGTCATGTTCACTTTTACTGAACATCTTTCCAGCAAATCAAATCCACTCTCTTCTAGACCAAGTGTCATATACAAGTGTACATATGCAAATATGTACGCTTCAATCTACCGACTGGAGATGGATCAATTTACATAGTCGAGTGGCTCACTCAAACTCTCTGTGCTTAGAGGTTACATGTCCCAGAATGTAGTGAGCTTGCTGGGATTTGGAAGATTAAATTTAGAAAAATGTATTACTTCACAGTTCTCTCCTCTAAGTTACTAAAATATTTAGGTGTGAGATATTCAACATCTAGATAAGGGGATAAATCAAAGATCAAGACAATGAACTTCCATTCAACACCAGCCCTTCTCTGCACCTTTCATCTCCTTATCAAAACACAGAGATGAGCCTTGAGGGAAGCAAGCCCTGAAGTGAGACAGTCCGAGGCTGCTGAAGGATGCGAGGACTGCATGTATTTGAGCGTAGCAAAAACCATCTTTCACTTTTAAATTGGAACATGGTGAACTCAAATAACTGCAGAGCAAAACTGGAAGTGCAAGACTAAAATAAGAGACAATTTTAACCAGGAGAAAGATCTGGAAATCTGTCCAGACCTCATAAGCTGCCTTCCCCCCCCCCCCCCCCCCCACCCCAACTGCGCAGAAAAAAACCAACACAAGACCCCCACCCCCCCCCCCCC
>JANHGN010020018.1:148893-159211 GCA_024605025.1 Megaceryle maxima
ATCTTAATAACTAAGAAAAAATATACTTTCTATAAGAGAAGATTTGTACACCAGAACATGTCAGTGGATGATCCTGTGCAACTTGGAGCTTCTCCTGACTGTGGAGGGGCCCTACTGGCACCTGGCTGACAGGAGGGGAGGAGGGCAGTTGGAAGTGAGCAGAAAATCCTGATAGACTCTTTACAGAGGTTACAGGAAGATTTATGACACAGGTATGGTATGAACCAACTTATGAAAAATTTACAAGATCTGCAAGCTGGCAGATCTTTCAAGCTATGCAAAAATCCTGCCAAAACAAAAAAGAAAAAAAGAAAGAGAGAGAGGAAAATAAACCCTTAAGTAACTAAACATAGATATGTAAGAAATAAAATTATACACATTTATTTAAATACACAACTCTATGTATATGCATTCTATATTTCTGTGTGTGTATAAAAATACAGTTTTGATTATTTTAATAGAAGTGAGCACAAATTGATTTAAATTAATCTCTGAACATGCTGGAGAGCCAGCACAGTAATTAACTGTGTTATTTATTAATTATTATAACCATACCAACTGTCCTTTCTCTTCATCTTTCCAATAAAAACAATTAATCTCTAATCCACTACAGCTGCAGAAACTTTTATTAAATGTTACATAAGGTGATATAATAGCTCCAGTTTTAGGTCTGCAGGATCCATTTCTGGCCTTCAATCATTTGTGTCAGATTATAATCTCCAGTGAAGAGTTTGATGTTATTTCAACAATCTAATACCTCACTAGCACACACAAGCACACAACAAGCTTTTTCTTTTTTTTTAATTACATAGTTTGAATAGGAGAATGGTCACTAAACAAGCTAAATCTGCATGAAGGAGAAAGACTGAAAGAGCAAGGGAGGGGTGGGGTATAGTAAGCAGTATCAGAAAAACAAAAATAGAACCAAAACCAGAAGATGCATCATAGAAATGTACCATAGTTGAAAAGGCTTCCTTGCAATATCTGCTGGCAGTTTCTTTTCATCTGTGCAACTATTTCCCTCTGTTATTCTATTGCAGTCAATAACTTGAGTGGGTATAAAATAGAGAATTTGTAATGGTTTAGATAAATACAGGATATAAACCACAACTGAAATGTATTTCCATGTGCTAAATTCAGCAATGATTATTGTAATCCAATTGCTTATATAGCATATTTTGACGACTAAGGTGGGAGGCAGAGGGAATACAGAACAAAAAGGAAAAGTAGAAATATGTTGCTTCAGATTACTGCTTACTCAATTTACTTTTGTTTTGCTAGTATATTGTTAAAGCCTTTTTTGTTCTTCATAGGGAGGTGCACATTTTGAAGACAGTTAGTCATAACAAGTTCTTTTTTCTGGTTGGTTTTGTTGGTGGGTTTTTGTTTTTGGTTTTTTTTTTTAAATGCCTATAATTTGCACACCCTGACACCTGCTGATTTCATGCCCCGTCTTTTCCCGTCAAAGGCCTTTCTTGGCTCTTCACACAAGGAAATCTCATTTATCAAAATTCTGTTAGCGTAAGGGGAAGGGCTATGCTGAGCCGAGCCATGGCCTTCATTAAACATGCAGAACATAAACTGCTGACACTAAGCACAGTCAACTTGAAGCAAGGCAGAGGGGAGAAATAAAAAACCCCTACACGCACAAAAGCAAAACCAAACAAAACAAAAAAAAGAAAAACCCAACACACACAACCAAAAAAGCAACCACCAACAAACCCAACCCCACAAAAAAAAGAGCAATGAGACAGAAGGAATGGTGCAATGGTGAGATGGGAATAAAAGCCAGTTTTGCAAAGCATTTAAGTTGTACTGGAGTCAGTGAGATTTAATCACAGGCCTGAAGTTAAGCATGTGCTTAACTTTGCCAAACAGAAATAGATCGCTAAATTATGAATGGAACAATCTATTTCTGTTCCCAGGAACACAGACACTTTGTTCTCCAGACCATTCCCTCAGGGAATGAAAAAGGTGAGGGGAAAAAATGATAACAAAATTGGAGAAAACAATCCCTTATTCAACTCAGAATACCGTTCCAGATAAAAGAATTGTACATTATGTTTAACGTAACAAGATTTAAAAGGTTGGTATCTATCATTTAGGTTCCAGAAGAGAGAAATTGCCATTGTGGTCACTAATTTCAGCAGGGTACCAAAGATGGGTGCTCTGAATGGGAAGAAAGAAAAATTTGTAAATTTGGAAAAGGCAAGCATGAAAACAGAAATGCATTGAAAATTGATATTAATGCTGAGCGGGAACAAAGTGGCTTTTTAGATTTTTACTTCAGTTACTGTTCTTGATACTTTTTTTCCCTTTAATTCTCAAAGATAGCTGTGTAATGCTGCCTACAATAGAAACTTGAATTTAATAGGCACGAAGCAGAAGGTGTGCAGCATTTTCTTCTGATCACAACGAACAAGCACTTAGCTGTAAGAGAGATCCACAATGAGTCACTGAAGGGAGGAATCAAATGCATCACAGGTACATGCAAGCCTTTTGTATTTTTATTGTACTAACTGAAAACACATTATAACTTACAGCCCTGGAAAGAAAAACAACCAATTTTAAACCTCCTAGTCTCATAAAAATATATAATATCCCAATCATATATGCCTGCATTTATACAGTTTGAGTGGAGGCTAAAAACAGATGCAAGATCTTGGGGGGAGGAGGGGGACCAAATCAGTATTTTCTCTGTAAGCTTTTTTTGGTATTTAGAAATAAGGCAAGATAAGTGTTCCAAGTCGAAACTATCTCAATACCAAAATGAATTACTTTCCATCACGTTTCAAACAGAAACAAAAAGCTATTTCAATAGTAATTATCTGAAAAATAATACCATATTAACATTTTTTCTGATACTCTGACACCTCTTAAAACACTTCTTCAAAGTTTATCTGGAAATAAAAGTACCAAAAATGAATGGGCAGATTCTGCTACCCTTTCCCATACTGAGTATCATCGTATTCCAGAAAGAAAGAATTTAGCTCTGATCAAATAACTCTTAACATAATACTAATTTTTCTTTCATCTTCCAGGTGTCTGTGTACATGTAGCTTAGACAGGAGAGAGCACAAAGTAGACACACACTTGAGGTGATGGAACATGCACATTCATCATTCCCCAGAAGTAATTTCTTTAGGTTGGTTTTTGTTGTTGTTGTTTGGGGGTTTTTTTGTGTGTGGGGTTTAACAAATGTTGTGTACATTTAACAGAAATCAATAACTACTTTCACAGTGGAAAAAACTCTAACAGTGATGTTTTTCTTAACATCACCTATAAAATAGAATATGATGGCACAATTCTGTATCTTCTTTGGACTTGTCAACAGTGCAGTATTTTCAGCTTTTTTAGCTTTATTCTGGTCAACAAGATGTTGCAGCCTGCCATAAAAAGATGCACACCACATGGCACTATTCAACAGTATATCTAGGTCAGCTTGCATTTTTAATGTGCTCCATTAACTTTCCCTTGCTCACTGTATCAAGTTTGAACTTCTCACTTTCAATCCTCTGTATAACTAAGCCAGGTAAAACACAGGATCCTAAGAGTATCATGACTGTCTTCAGCATTTGTTCCACCAAAGATACCAGTTCTAATCCTAATTAGTTTCCTTAATTTCATACCATTTCCAAGCCTAGCATGCCCAATTTTTTTCCTTCAACAACCTTTTCCACAACACTGCTGGTAAACTTAAAGAAAAGTAAGAATGCTCTAGCTAACGTAATTCCTTCCCTCAGTACTACTTGGAGCAGCTTAACAACTCTGACCTTGGCAGCATTCTGTACACACCACAGATAAAAAACTACAAATTAATAAGCATATAAAAAGCCATACCTACATTACTGTAGCGCTTTTGCACACAATCACGTGTGCTATAATGGTATTTATTTACTTATATGTGACAAAAGCCAGTTCCACATGATTCACTTAATTGCTTTATTTCATAAACAGCAGTTAACACATCTCAAAATACATTTATGAATTTTTAAATTATTATGTATTCTAACTGCTGTTCCCACACATGTTTCTAAGGTGTACATCCCTCCATCAGAGCATAGCAGTCCCTTGCACAAGGACTGAAGTTGTAAAACCATTCTAGAGATAGATTACATTTACAAGGTAGTCGGTACATCGGTTCTGACACAAGGAATAACACTGTGAGTAAGTTTCACAGGATGCTCAGGGAGATTCAAAAAGATCTTGATAAGGTGGGGAGGATCATCTAGTGGAATTAAACCAGCCAGATTAAACTGAATGGTACAAACGATGCTTATTTTGCTTCAGATTAAAATGTTAAGGCAAATTTTACTAAAGAGACTAAATCTGTCTGCTTTCTATTTCAGGTAGCAGCAAGGATTCTGTAGTAAAGTCATAAACCACATAGAATAATTGTTAACACTAGAAATATATCACAATAGTTTATGTGTGTGTAGTATTAAGTAATTTAAAGCATTGCAACAGCACGAAAATCATGCCAAAAGCATCTGTAATCTTCATCTTCCTGTATTAGAAAATATTAAGAACCTGTAAAATTAACTGTTCACCAATAAAATAAAATAAATTACCTCAAAAACCAAGATTTCCCAGTGTCATTCTAATCTAATAAGAATATCCATTAAAATTCCAATTCACTAGAAAACCCTCTCGCAAGGAGAAATTCTTAAAAAGCAAACAATGCAATAATTGAAGCTTCAAAGTTACAAAACTTCGGTTTTGTAAAAGAAACATACATTATCTAAAAATCCTAAGGTTCTCCATTATCAGAACTGTTTTTTCCTCTTTGAAACCTATTACATGTCAACAGCCCTTTTTCCAGCAAAGCACAGCTGTGAAGCATGACAAACACCTGACCTTGTCTCAGGAAAAAATAAAGGGGAAGTGAAAACCTAAATCACATCTGTCTACCCAACAACTTTCTCACGTTCCTCTTTGCAATTCCTGTTCTTCAAACCTAGCATTAGTTTTAACAAGCTGCCTATGCAATCAGGGAAAGCAGACATAGCAGAAATCTGAATCTTTTTCTACACATGAATTTCATGCTGTTAAGAAAGAAAGCTATATGAAAAAAACCCACAACAAACCCACCAAAAAAATCCCAACAAACAACTGTACAGTATCTTATAAAAACCCCATATATATATGTGGTTTCTTTCTTGTTGTTTTTTAAGCTGCAATATGAATCGGAGCATGCTTCCTGTAGCAAGGTGGAGTTGGTTGCTGGAGGGAGCAGTTCTGGTCGCACCAGTTGTGCAATAAGGTAGAATTTACAGAAGAAAAAGAAAACTGGTCTAACCTGCTCTCCTAATCAAGAAAGAACAGCAAACTATTTGCAAATACTCTGTCCTGCCCTCTTCCCACCCCCAAACAAAGAGACCACCTGCCTCAACATTTATTTAAAATGTGCAGGTATTTACAAGCAAACATTGTGTTCTGATTGCTAGATGACTTCTCCAGTAAATCTGATACTCCCTCAAAGTTCAAACCAGCAGCATAAATCAAAGGGGCCACACAGAACTGAAAAGGTCCCGCCATATCAGGCAAGGATCACCCCAGTTACATTTTAACAGGCAGCAGTTGAACAAGGGAGGATGCCAAGCAGCGTGCCCAGCCAGACGCCAGCAGCTGGCTCAGGCACACCAGACTCAGGCCGCCTAAATGTGCCCACCAGTTAAAAAAATGCAGACAATTAACAGAAGGAAGACTGAGAAAATAAATTATCTTTTTTTTTTTTTTGGTTGTAACTTCTATTGCTTCATAGTGGTGGCTGGTGCAAAATGGTGGGTTCAGTCAAACCCTCAAGGTGATGCATGTTCCTACCATGAAAAGAGCATCAAATTTTGCACACTTACAGCACTTCTACGGAGTCTGGAAAGGGGAAAACCATGCTACAGATTGTCTCTTCAAAAAAGAAGCAGGTGGAAGTATGGACTGCTGTTGCCACTGCTGCCACAGGAGTTGAGCCGTTCAAAGCTGCACCAGTTAATTTCAACAAAGTGGTAATCTAAATAGTAGTAGACCTGACAGGAGATGGATATTCATCTATTAGAAATCCAAAACCAGTTGCCAAGCCTTCTTACTTGCAGACACCACTTCAGCAAAACCTGAACAGTTGCCTCGAATCTCATACGCATCTGTTTCTGAAAACTGCATGCTGATTTCTGCCTCCTGGTACTCTCAGAAAGGCTGTGGGAGCTTTAAACTTGTATCAAAACCCAAAGTGTGGCTCCATCCTCACCTTGATAATGTAAACTGCAGTACTGGAGATGAAGGCTGTTCATCATGTTTATGTATGCCCATAAAGTAGAGGCGACACAGGAAGAAAGATAGCAGTTCACATGTTTTTAGCATAATCCCAATGGATTGCAGGGCACTAGGCAAACCACATGACAGCAAAGTTCAAGGGTGCTGGAGAGGGCATGATATTCACCAGCTGTGCTCACGCCAGCTTGCCACAGAGCACTTGGGAGCTTTGTAAAACAAATGTTACCACATACCCATGCAGACGGCCTAAGTCTAACCCTGAGGCCACCAGTATTTATTCTGCAAGGACTGGGAGATGCTTCACACTGAAAAGGAGCATTAAACATATATTTATCCCTAGTTTGGATCACCGTCAAGAGGACGAACAAAGGAATATCCAAGAAAGCCTGACATGCTGTAGCCACACAGGAACACTGCCACAGGAGATGGCTCCTTCCTAAAGCCTTGCCTTGTCTTTCCTGAGAACAGTCCAGAAGTGTGGAATAGAGGACACAGGGAGGAAAGAACCAACTGTTACTACAATATCCAGCATGTTTTGACCTTACCACATCTGGGGGTTCTCAGCTAACATATGACTTTTTCTTTCCTACTCCATGTATCATTTAATCTTTTCTTCTTCATGAAAGGTTGCTTTGAAGTTGTCCAGAACTGCCTCTGCTGCGCAAGGAGGCATCAGGACCTCTAAGAAGCCCTCACTTTTTTTCTATCCTCCCACAGAGCTTTAAAATCCTCTCTATATGGGAAGCAGGAGTGAGCTGTGACAACTGGTGCTGTTTGGAATGGATTTTGATGGGCTAATAGCACTCTTGTTCTGATTTCACCCTCTGTACTCAAGGTAGTCAAGATAGACTCCTCTACAGCACACAGCACTCAGGACAAAGCTGAACCACAGTCAAGACTGTACAATGGATGGAGAGGAGCTTATAACTCTCTATCTCTTGGTGTGCCTTTTAATTTCCATAAAACTAATTGGGGAAAAAAAAACCCCAACCAACAAAACCACACCAATACTTAAAGAGACTAAACTTACCAGATATTAAGAACTATTGATTACATATATTAAATTTCTAAAGCATGATCACAATGGCTCAGTTTTGCATGTTCTTGGATTGTCTCAACTAACACAGCAGTTATATGCACAGGTCCAAGCAGAAACGTGTTCAAATTGTTGCTACATGTTGTTGTTGCTTAGTCATAACTACTTCAAAATACTTTGACACATTTTTAAGGGGTCCCTAAGAATATTAGAAGAGCACCTGGTTCCCTGCTATAATGCCATTCTCTACTTTTAGAAAACATCTGGCACAGAGGGCACTCAGAAGACTTCAGCAAACCTAAAACACAACTTTTAAAATGACTCAAAGAAAAACAATTGGAAAATCCTCTCAGTCATCTGAACACCTCAGGTGAAACAACTCTACAAAGAAAATAACAACAACAGAGCTGGGGAAACGTGTAATCCTAACTGCTCTGAGTAGTGAAACAGAAGTTACTGGAAGCTAATATGAGTATCTGTTTTTTCTAAGCTGAAACAAATCCAAAAACTTATTTACATCCCCTATATTCTTAAGTCAACAGAGCACAGGCAGATGTAAATGAGGACTCATTTCTCTGTATTTTTCCATATACTAAGCACACACATAGACACTCCAAGTGTCAACATATCAAGACAGAGATAATTCAGACACTTGAAAACAGCCTCTTTGGAAAAGGATTAATTGGCTTTAAACCAATTTAATTTGGCTTTGAAGGTGTAACTTTTATTAGCAACCACCAGATGGCAGAAGCAGAGGCTGTTCAGAGTCTTCAACAAAAGAAACTGGTCTTAAAGAAGGCATGCATTAAAATAAAACAATTTCTAATGTCTACTTTTTCTTCTTCAATGGCTTTTTTCTGCCTTCTTTCCAAGAAGTACTATTTTGCAAGCAAGCGAATACAAATTAAAATGAATAAAATAATTAAAAAAAAATTTGATCTCGAGAACACATTTTCTTAAATGGCATCTCTGCTCCATCTCATAGCTCAAGGCTTCCGTGTTATGGGTACTGCTAGAACAACAGTTTCCTTCTAGATCTGCACAGTCATAACTCACAGCAGCCACCAAACGTATTCTCTTTGGTGTCTTATGATTCAAATCAGGAAGCTGATACGTAGCTACTCTGTGTAGATTAATTTCCCCTCAGGATTTGAACTTCTGATATCTGGGACTGTGAAAATAAGCAGGCTACAGTAGATGCACTGTGATGTGCTGAGTGCTGCAATAAGTAGCATTTGTAAGATCGAGGAAAAGTAAAAAGAAAAAAAAAAAAAACAAAACCCAAACCAACCAAACAAAAAAACCCCACAACAAACCCTTCAAAAACTCACATAAAAATAGCACGTTTGGGAGGAAATAAAGATATTTTTTGTTCTAAGCACAACTGATTCTTAACACCATGTATCCTGTATCAGAGAAAGGGCATTAAAAAATACATATCCTGGCAGTACGTACTTAAAAAAACTTAGGAATAGACACTCTCAACAACTCCCAGTGTTACTAAATTATGGAGATGAGGTCATCACTTTATGCTGTGTCACAGAACAAAAATACGGCTAGTTCCATGAACAATGCTGAAAGCTCCACTGCGCAGACACAGCGACATCAGAAATGCCACTCGTGCTGCATTTCTTTCATAGAGCTGTGTCTCCATTATGCCGATTTCTCGATCAAAGAGAATGCTTTTCTCCTGCATTTGTCTTCTGCAAAGGAAATGTAAAATCACTCCTACAGTGAACACATCCATCGTGAACCTAAACCCCAGCACCACAGTTCCAGAAACGAATAGGTGAAGCTCGCTCAAGACGGCATGAGATGCAGTTGCGTAGTTAACTCTGCCCCTGTACATAAGCAAACACGCTGCTTGCAAAATATGAAAGGCTTTCTTCCCTGCCCCGTTTTTAAATGACACCTGCAAATCACTAATCCAGTTGCCACTTATTTCCATATGTCAAATTACAATCTTAACTTGTGCAAAGCAACATAATAGTAATGATTAAGCCAATTACATCACAACACAGCTTAAAATGACACACAATGGAAGGATTAAAGCTCACTACCAAATAAGAGAGTCCTGTTCTTGGTGGAGCTCCCCCACTGTGGGAACATAAGTGTCTCTTTTCCTGTTGCACAAAGTTGTGAGCCTTCTGACATGTAGCTGCTGGACTGCCATTAACAAACTTATTTATATTAATGCTCTACTAAGCTGGGATCACTGCACCTCGGCATTAGCTGCGGTAGGCGGGCTCTGCAGCCGTCTCTGCAACAGAGCTTATGGCACTTTACACATCCACAGACAGGTTGAGACACGTGGAGGAGGTGATCTCAACCTGCTTAACTGAATGAAGCCTCCTCTACCCTACGTTATTTGGGTCAGGTAGATGCTGACAGTAAAAGCCGGAGGGAAAGGGAGGGAAAGAAGAGGAGAGTAAACCAAGCACAAGTATTTGAGCAGTCAAGCATTTCATTCTCCAGATAGGGCCAGACACCATTTGTAGCCTGTCTGGATGGAGTATGTGCTACCGCATTCGACACCGTAATTCCAACTGATGCCAATATGCAGCTCCTACAACAATAAAATGTGGGTTAAATCTTTATATAATAGCCAACCTTTCAGACTAAGTTTTTTAATTCTACCTCAGGGATTAAAATGTTCTAATGGAAATTGAGCATCTAAATCTCTTAGAGGATTTAAAAAACTCAGGCACTGTTATTTTTATTTGTTCATTGCCTTGGTGTTTAAATTGGCATCATTCAAGATGGTTAAACCTACCTTTTATTTCTGCTCTGTGCACCTTACTCTTTTTCTCTTTATTTTTCACATCTTTGTATCCCTCTTAATTTTCTCTACCATCTGGGAACACTGGTCCCATCTGCTAAAATGTATCTTCCCATTCCAGCTTAAAAAAAAAAAAAAAAAAAAGGAAAAAAAAAAAAAAAGATGGTTTTGGTTATTTTTTTCCTTTATTTTGTATGTTTTAAAAAGATTAATTGTGTTTCAGGAGTTGCCCTCCT
>JANHGN010020018.1:159221-175799 GCA_024605025.1 Megaceryle maxima
ACTTCCATCTTGTAAAAAGGTATTTCCCCATTCTCAATAAAAAAAAAAAAAAAAAAGGAAAAAAATAAAAAAGAGGGTACTGTTACTATTTTGCATGTCATCGTTAGGCTTTAATAAGATTAATGGGACTGAAGGAGTTGCCGACTTTGAAATACATTCCTGTGTGTTGACTGCAGACTTGGGAAGATACCACTCCATCTATTCACTCTTTCTCTACGTTAGTTTCTTGGCAGCTATGGTTTTGAAGAAACTTATTATATATGTAAGTTTATATTCAGCAGAATTTCAATGAACCAGGCATAACTGTTAAGTCTGTCTTGGATCAGCTATCAGCTGTTTGTGATTGCTAGGTGGACATTTCTCCTACATCTCTCCATACACAACCAAACATATATCACAACCCTTCTAAAAACTGAAACAGAAGGATTAGTCAAAAGCCGTGTGTTTTGTTTGTTCTTTTTTCTTTTCTTTAAGAAACTAATGTGCACACAAACAAATGCACACATGCATGTGTAAATTAAACTGAACACTGCATGTACCATCTTCAAAACCGCTGTTACAGCACGCTAACAGCTTCCTTCTCCTGTAAAATTAGTTGCAAATAAAGCTGAATGGTTTTGCTTCCTATTCAACCAAAGCAAAGGTTTGGACAGCAATGCTGTCAAATCTGTGCATCCTTATCAAACAACAACTCGTGTATGCAAAAACCAAATTTTTAAAAAAGTTCATATTAAGATGCCATTTTTACTCCAAGAAATACCTCATAATATACCTTTGTTTTGGGAAGACTGGTTTTCCTATTAAAAAGGTGAGGTGGAGGGAACATTCTGAAGGAGTACTGCTTATGGTTTCAAATTTGCACCCATCCTGTGCTACAGAGTAAAGATAAGACTTGGTACTTCAAGGTGCCTCTTCTTCTCCTGGGTATTTTGACAGTGTGAAACAACAGCTTTTGTTTTAATTTTCTTTTCTAAAATAAGAATTATTTTGTCCAAATCAATATGCATATCTTGCATCAAAAGCATCCTGTAGCTGATTTCTACACGCATTTATCATCATCATCATCATCAAAGACTCAACTATTCAAGGGGTAGGCTAACTATATCAGCCAGGATAACTACAGCGAAGCTGAACCATGTTCTGCCATCTCCTTCAGAGCATTTTCCCGTGGAACAGCCCCCATTTGCTGCCAGTATGCATATTCACCATGAGACTAAAATCACGGCAACTTGAGTCTGACAGATAACATTGTAAGCTCTTTCAGCAGTCTAGAAATAGCCTTCTTTTAAAAATAGCATTCTAGCATCTACGGGCAACACGGCCTGTCAACAAGCCTAAAACTTAGTGCTAAGTGTCTACAGAGAGGTGCAATGGATATAGTCAAAAGAAGAGTCATCCCCTGAAGCAAGTTATGATTCTGCTTACGTGTAACAGAGGGGTCCTAAAATACTGCAAGCTGAACTATACATATGCTACACCCAGAACTGTAAAGAGAGCCCCCTCAGTGGTCTCCAACACTCCAAGTTAAAAGGAAAGTATTACATCATGCCAAGTCTTAACCTTACAGCCTTCTCAACTATGGCAGCTGCTATTTGCCATACCAACTTATTGTCTAATTTATAGAAGTAATTTTTTTTTTTTTTCAATTAAAAAATTGTGCTTATAGGTGTTCCCCATAGACATACCAACTCATTTGTTAATGTAACAGGGACACTAACATTTACTTGTCATTGAGACAGACAGTAAAGGAAGCATTTCTTAAGGGAGAGGAGGAAAGAGCGTGCTTTCACAGAATGCCTAAACAGACAGCTAAGATAAATTCTGGGATTAACAAATTTGGGATGATACATTTACCTTTCTTCTTGGTTGATAAAAAGTGCTTGACATTCCTAGACATAAACAGTGCACTACATAACATAAAGCTACTATTTTAAGAGAGTTGAAAGATTTTGTTGGTTCTGAAGCTGAATCTTCCAGAAAAGTTGCTTGGTACTCCAGAGGATGATGTTAAGAACTGGCAACAGTCGTGATTTGGTTTTGTAAAACTGAAGCTTAGTAATAGAAAATTCTTACAACTTTTGTAATAAAAAGAAGTTTCAAAAGATGTCTATTAAGATGACTCCAAGACTGAAAAATACCTTGCCATGCCTAGCCATGAAAAAAATAAGTAGCCTCCTCCATGGTGTTTTAGCTGCGAGATCGATTGGCTACAATAATCTTCAGTAATATTTCTGTTTACCCACTTAGTCTGAAGGATTATGGAGATGAGTTCACAAGAGCTGACCCTCCAGGTTTATTAAATATTCAATGAATATTCTATATGCATGCTGGGTATTAAATAAAAACCAGAAAATACTGCAGACTACCATATGTTAAATACTTTAAATAATACTGGAGTAGCTCTGTTTGTTTTTTTAATAATTTATTTAAATCACTTTATCACATATCAACATAAAAAAGTACAATACAGACACAATGTAAATTCTGGCATCATTAATATTTAGGTGCTTTTAAAGCTTTTTTTTTTTTTTTTTACATTGTTTAATTTTGTTTATTGTATTCTGTATAAACCTGAAGAACTTTTTTTTTCTTTTTTACCTTGATAGCAATAGCTCTGCTATTTTCTCACCTGCCGTATCACAGCATGTGGGCCTTAAGCAGCAGGAAACTTCATTGTCGCGATTTAGCCTCCTGTTCCTACAGCTCCTTCTTCCCCTCCCCATTCACTCTCTTCCTAGCTAACTAGATAGAGCCTACACGCAATCTGCCCTGCTTAAAATCATCTGCTATTAGTGCTCAATTAAAACTGTGGTAGTCACCATAAAGCTCACTGACCAAAGAAACTTGAGCAATAACTAGGATACAGTCCATCCATTTAGCAGAGCAGGTCTAAAGCCATCTCTCCTACACGCATACTGTGTGCCATACACTGATCTACAATTGAACACAGGGTGATGTAGCTGTTCAGTGTACTAGTTTCTACTTGAGATGCACTGTGAAAAAGGACCATGAATAAAGTGTCTCACTCAGCAGACTGCAAAGCAGGTAACAACTATGGTTTCTGAGATGCAAATATGTGGAGCAAGAATAAAGCCAGCATTTGGGCAAATCCAATCTTAAGTGTTACTAGAAAGCTGACGTTGCATGTTTCCACACGGGCTTCCGCAAGTAAAATTTTCTCACAGGTTTTATACCAAATAACAAGATAGGACAACCTGTGTGTCATACTCAGATTACCAAACAGAAGGGAAAGTTTCTAAATTGATGGATGTAAGTCACAGACCTCAATTTTCATGCTGAAAATTGTAGTCTCCTGTGACATCACATCCAAAAATTGAAACTGATAGGACCTAACAAAACTGCATCAAACTACACACCTTGTGCTCAAATGTAGCATCCTCAGAGGCCAAGACTTAACCTGAAATTATAAGGAGAAAGATCATTTCAAATTTAGCCACCACCGAGAACCTCTCTCCTAAGCACTGCACCACAGTCCAGGCAGAGATCTGCAAATAAACACACCAGTCTGGGTCAACCCTAGGAAACCTACAGACCATAGGACATGCTGAACTAACAGCTGACAACATAAATCCTCAAGAGAGGAAACTCAGAAAGAATCCCTCATGACACAAAGAAGGTTTTCCTATCTAAACAACATAAAGAATATCTGTCGGTGTCCCAAAAATTACTCTACTACAGCTGGAACATTGTTCTCCCTGGGGCTACACCAAAAAAATGACTGAGCTCAACCAGAATAATCTGCCACAACTCCACCTAAAAAGTCTAGAAATACCTCAATTCCTCCCCTCCCATTATCTTCTACCCAGTCTGGGTACTCCTGCACCAGCACCAAGAGCTCACCAGCACAAACCGGAAACTCTGCAGCAAAGGTCTTGCTTTGCTGGTTCCTGTCCTGTCTTGAGAAAGGACGTTTTCTGAAAATTGCAGAATTCAGGGAACACAAACTGCAGGCAAAGGCCAAGACTAGCTTGCTGCAAGATAGAGGGAATGTTTGAAAGTTTAAGGACAGAGAGCTGCTAGATCATCTACTTGCGCTCCAAATCAAACTCCTTGTTGATTGCCATATAGTGCACAGCTCTGAGAGTTGATATGTGCTCACTTGGGACAACAGGAAACAGAAATGGGAAAGCAGATGCACTGATTTTTCATTAGACTCCTTAAAAATACTTCATACTTCAGCACCTTTCACCTGCTTTTATGAATTTTAAGTAATTAAGCTTCCCAATACACCAGTGAAGTAGGCAATGTCATCATCCCAATATACAGATATAAGAGTGAAGCAGAAAGAGGTTAAATAATTTCTTAGTAGTCATGTGACAAGTCAAGGACACACTCAGGAAAAGAATCCCAGATTTCTACTCCCAGACTCACAGTTTAACAACTAGGAAATTCTCAATTTCTCTGATTTACATCCTATTTAAAATGCCTACTGCTGCATTATAATTTATACAACTAGTATAGCTATAACTAATGTATCTAATCTCCAGTTTAACTTAAGAAGAGTGAAGGATTTAAAGCAAATCAAGACCGAAAAAAATGAATGTCAAGTTTCAGCCTGAAGCACATTATAATGCCAGAGTTATAAACCCCTGAACAAGAGGGTTTATAATGGAAAGGCTGATAAACTAACAATGATGGCAGCACTTAAATATATTTATGTCGTGATCTAGCAACATATGGTATCTCTTCATCTCTAAATTAAAAAGGGGAGGGGAAAAAATGCGGGAAGGAGATAAACCATTTATAGCATCTAGGAAGAAAATCAGAAAATGAACCTGAAGTTACCCAATTGTGACCTGTCCAGCTGATCATGAATGGCAGTAAGAGGGTACAAAATAGCATCTCATTCAATATGAAGTAGGAAAAAAAAAAAAAGAAAGAAAAAAAATCCAAGTAAATAAAATCAATCTAAAATGATCTGTATTAGCTACTTATATTAAGCTTCTAATCCTTTAGGCACTTTATAAATATTAAACAATCAGTCCTGGTGAGACTGATAAATATCCATAATATATTTTACAGATGAAGAAACAGACAGAGGGTTAAGTGACTTGCCCAGGGCCAAAAAGAGAATAATCAGCCACTGGATTGGAAATAACAGTATGACTGCCTGTCACAATACAGTACCCTACACAGGTGCTCAAGTGGCTCCTGAAAAAAGTCATTCCAGTACCAGAAGCAATCCAGTTAGGGTTAATATGGTACCCATCTAAACTGCAAATGCTCATTTTCACTAGGCTTATTGTTTTCATATGACATTCAGATACCATAACTAGATAGACACTAAAACTTGAACAATCTTGTTTAAAACTAATTCATTTTTTTTCTATCCAGTATTGTTCCAGTCTCATATCCTAGATACCACCTCCAGACCCATTAATATTTATTCCCCTGCTACATTTCTGCTGTGGGGATTCACTAGGAAAAACAGAGCCTTCTCTAGGTCACTAGGTCCTTCTCCCTCCTTGAATCCACCACATCTGTTGACTCCCTACCAGCCCCAGTCCACCCTGCCTCCCTTGCACTGCTGTCCCTTCCTCCTCCTCAAGGAGTCCCAGCTGGGCAGATGGTCCCACTGAGCCTGTCCAGAGCTGCCTGTCCTCTGCTCTGCACTCCCAGCTGCAGGAGCACAAAATGGATGGCACCAAACTTCTGCACTGACCCAACAGATCGGGCAGAATGTCCTTCATTTGGACTCCCCACTCTACCTCATCTGCAGAGAGGACACCTCACCATGCAGGAACCCTCCCTAGACTACAGTGTACTGACAACAAATGGGTTGTGCTAATTAAGCTCCCACTTGCTCAGAGGCAAGAGAATGCTCATGATTGCCATAGTTTCAAAACACATCAATTAACATCGCACAACGACCACCAGCACATTTACAAAACTCAATACTCCTTTTCACCAAGAAACTGAGAAGAGGAGCAAACTGTGATATCAAAGAACAAACCAGAAGTTTAAGCTGATGTCTCATTGTCTCTTTTACGTATAGAAATATTTTCTTTTATGCTTAGGAGGGTAATGCTTGCACAGACAATAAAATGGTTCAGAGCGCAGCTATTGCTGCAGATAATAGTTCTCATTAAAAAATATTATTGAACAGGTCTGATAGTGCCACTTCTGTTACTCCACGAGCTATCCCACCACTTCTGTGATAGATATTTGTCCTCACCTTGCAGATGATGCAACAAAACAGACACTGTATTCTTTGTTATGCCTGTGTTTACCAATGTACTAGTGTGTTTTCATTTTGGTTTTGTCATTGTATAAAAAGGCAGTTGAGTCATAGACAAGTAACTGGTGACACCATAAGATACATAATAGAAAGTACTGAAACAAGACATGGGACAGCCTGAGGTTTTCCTCATGCTGAGTTTAAAAAAAAAAGCCAAAATGCATTACAACCTAGGCTGAGAGGACCCCCCTCTAGTGGGAATGAGAGGGTACTTCAATCAGCACCCACATTACCCAAGCAGAAGAGAAAATTTCCTTAAGCATCAGGTAAGCACCATCCTTCTCTTAATCATCTTCAAAATACATCACTTCCATTCCAATAAATGAAAAAAAAAAAAAAAAAATCAAACAACCCACCCCCTTCCCCCCCAAAAAAAACCCCAACAAGCCAAACCAACAACAACAACAACAACAAAAAAAGAACAAGAGATTCATTATTCCTTCAAGATAATAAGGCAGTACTTTAATTGCGGCAGTTAAACATTTCCTATTTTACTTGTCTGTTCTGACTGCACATATGTAAATATATTATCTTGGGCAGGAGGTTGTTTTTTCTTTACAGTGAAAAATTCAAGGCATCATTAAAAAAAAGCAGACTTGATTCTTAAAAGAAGCACTGTTGATGTCATGTATCTGTAGCAGATACTGTAGCTTTCCCCTAGCCACCTCAGTCCACTTTCCACTCCTCACAGTACAGTGTTATAGTTGAACGGGCCTGTTTGCCCCATGTTTATTTCTATGTAAAAGCAACTTCTAATCACTGTTCATTGGTGTTTTTTTCCAGTTTACCTAAAGAATCAAGCAGCCTTTTTGCTCCTAATATACAAGCCCAAACCCTACCACAGTGTGCTGCAATTCTGGGCTAGGAGGCTATTCTAAGTGGTAAGGGGTAAATGATGGGGTAGTATTCTGGAGAGTGTGTGTATTAATCATACACTGTGGATCAATTACATGAGATGCAATTAGTGGTTTAAGCAGGAGTATCCCACAGCTGGAGGATGCCTGCCCTGTCTGGGCAATTCACCCCTCCTAGAGCCTGCTCCCAGCTGCAGCCCCAGGCCAAGGCACTCCAGGGACCAGGAACTGGTGTTAGCACAGCACACCAAAGCTGGACGTGATGGTGTCAAGAAACCCTGTAGGTCCTCCCCAGCACATGACAAGATGAACTTCCCATCTCCCTGTGGTTTCCAGGACTCCTATTGCTTATGTAGTATTCTATAACTTAATAGCAGAATAGACTAGCATTTAATAGTCTTTTTATTTCACAAGATGGAAGAATTGATAAGCATGCTCACGCCAGCCTGCAGGATCTCTGATGACCAATGTGTGGAGTACCCTGAAACAAGCTGGAAAGTAGGCCTGAGTCTCTTTTTGTCAGAAGTAAATGAGACTTAGGCCGTACTTTTGTTTTGCTTCTCAATAAAGGATCATACACCTCCAACTGAACAAACAATACTGCAATGCAACAAAGAGACTTAAAATAAATCATGTACAGAGTCATTTTTACCTCCTTGTCAAAGAGAAAAGGAGTCGAAACACAGATCAAAACCTTGAGGATCAATGCTGAACAATGCCTTTTTGGAACTCAGTTGTACAACCCAGCGATCAGATTACACAAGGAATCATTATCATCTGGTCTTCTCCAAAGCCATACTTAGTACTGGTTCGGTCCTCAGCTCAGTCTAGCTCCTTCTTGTCTCATCAAGACTTCGTTTGAGATTAGATTAGCTGGAACCAGGCAAGAGCCATGGGAAGTGGAATACCATTAACAAGAGAAATTACAGCTATGCTTAACACCCAGACTGTTATCCAAACCACAGAATATGAGGTAGCAAGTACACAAGGACAAAATAACTACTTGCAAAAGACATGGGTCACAGAATCCCTCTCCATCTTTTGGGGGGGAATCTAAGAACGAGCACTAATAATAATTTCTGATGCATGGTAATTCCCATATATAATATCCTGTTAACACTAATGCTGAAAAGGATCATCGATCTACATTTAACTACCCAGGCAAAAACTCCCAACACAACACACACTTAACGCTGCTCTCAGACTTGGGTTGGAGCTCCTCAGAGTTCATTTAATGAAGCTGCTATTTGCAGCTGGCAGGTGAGGGGGTTACAGCTACTCTGGCAAGAAACCCAGCAGACTGGAGTAGCTCTGATAAAGACAAAATATTCTGCTCAGGCACTTATGGTTTCCATGGGTCACATACAAGAATCTGCCCAGCTGGCTGCAAATTTTATAGGCTTTCTATTGTCATTTGTTTGACATTATTATTCTAGGAAAATTATAGCACAGGGCTTCTCTGATACCTAGAGGGTTTTTGCCAACTGCCTGCTTACTAAAAAGGCATGCCTCTGGCATTTTTAAAATATCCTCAAAAGAAAATAGATGTGCATGTTAATACCTGCATTTTGCAATACTTTTGTTGTCCCTGTTCAGTAAAGATCAATTGGATCCATTCCCTACAATAACAAAATCCAAAAGGAATGAGGAAATACAGTTGCTCTCTCCTGAATTACTGTCAAAGCACCCTCTTGACGCTGAGATGCCCTTCTTGCTCAGTCGTGGTAAGACAAAGCATGCCACACTGCCCAGGTCATAGTCAAACTGTTTGTTCTTGTACCCACGTTCACCCTCTGACTTACACAGGACTTCATGGCAGGTGGGGGGAGGCTCTGTAGTCTCAACAACTAATAAACGGGACTCATTAGTCTGGGCACAGAACAACGCAACTGTGTAACTCTATTCTCTCCACATTGCCAGTCTTGCTGAGCCGTCTATAGGAAATAGCCTGGATAGTGTGAAACACGGAAGATGCTGTTGTGATTGGTGCACACAGACCCTCATAATCCTTTTCTAGTGGAGATTCTCAGCTTTTAAGGTTTTCCCATCAGCCCAGCCACCCACACACCACTTGTCTATTTTAAACAAAGGTGACAGAAGTTAATCCAGTTTTCATTTTTCAAAGTCCTTAGAAAGTTTATTCCAAAGATGAATTTGGCTACAGTCTTTCATATCTTTATGAAATCCAGCCTAACTAGATGTAGCATCTCCTCATTTTACCTTCCTTTTAAAGTAATTTCAGACTCAGCAATTGTAGAAGATGGTTGTCCTTCTCACTGGAGCCAGGACAAACCTACATGATCCACACTAGTGTCTGGCAGTTCTTCAAGGACACTTACTGAGGATGTACACAGCTTTTAATGGGTACTGAACTGCAGGAATAAACATTGGTAACTGTGACAATACTTCCTTCCCTTTTTCTCTGCTACCTGCCACCAGTTTTGTTTATTTTTATGGCAGTCATGCAGGTACTTCAGGCTAGGTTTCAGATCTGTAACAAGCAAGGACTGTGCACATTCCCTGGACAATCCTTGAACAAATACACCAAAGACACACCTTTGTTATGACCCTGAATCTATGCCTGAAATAAAGGCTTGATAGTTACACAGTATAAATCTCATGAATTAAGGATAGATTTTGAACTGAGATTTCCCCACTTTCCATACAAAGTCCATTGAGACTACTTACTCAAGGCCTTCCGGTTAAGTAAATGCCATTTCCTCACAGTTTGACCTGTGTAAAAACTGGATACAATGTGACCCACTTCAAGGCAATTATTCATTAAATCTGGCATCCACTTTTTCTTTGACTTTAATTTATTATGCTTGTTCCTTGTGGTATCAGTCATTTATCTCTCAGCTCACCAGGTCTAGCAATAATGAAGATCAGCGTCCTAATTTTTGAAGCCATAACTTTTAGCTCCAAAAATACAAATTAAGCAACAAAATTATCTCTTTCTAAATGATAGGATAACTTTGTGTGCTACTTTGTGTTAAAAAGGTTTGAAAAGATGTTTGAAGAAACTACACTGCCACTCAAGTTGCTTATTAATTCTCCCCATTCTCCTTATTAGCATGTACAGACAACAGAGTGGCTCAAGGACACAGCCTGCTGAAGCAGCTCTGTACTTGGTCAGCCAGTGTTCAAGATAAAACACAATGATGCTTTATGTTCTTAAAAGCTGATTAGTGGAACAAATCTGTCCTACTCACATTTTTTAACTTTTTTTCTTAAATGACAGTGTTCTGGGGGAAGCTGAGTTAAAACAATAACACAAAAAAATAATCATTCCCATCTTTAACACTGCACCCAATACACATTCTTGGACATACTATCGACTAACCTGCTGGTTTAGTCTCCCATTGCAAATTATTTTTCAAAATCCTGGGAACTAGGCAAATCTCTAAGAAGGAAAAAAATTAGACTCTCTATATTAACAAACTAAAAGCAATAATCATCAGCCTTGTAAGATATAATACTTACAACAGAATTGTATGTATCAGAAGCAACTCGGAGGAAAAAATGTCGTGTGCTATGAGGCAATTTCTGTAATCTCAAAGACAAAAAGGTACAAACATATTTAGATCCGCACAAGTAAACAACCATTACAAATCCCAGCTAAACTGACATTTGTGATTGTGTACATCTCTGCTCAGCACAGGCTCACTGCAGGGAAACCACTAAGACCTATCTGTGAGCACGCTCCCATCCCTTACAACTCTGCAATAACTTATAGGTACTATACAAACAGCTAATCAGCAGCAAATTCATGACAGTAACATGTTTGTCTGCTCTTCTCATTTGGAGATGAAACAGGTAAGATATATATACACACATATACATGTTTTCCCTCTGTAAACATATATTCATTGTTCAAATTATTATTTTTTTTCTGCTATACTGTTTTTCCTATATATATGCAAAGATGTGTAACATGCAATTAGTGCTTTCACACCAGAATGCTGCATGTAACAGAGCAACTTCACTGAAAATTAGCTTTTGTTATTTCTTTGTTTGATAATGCAGAGATCAAGATTATTGTTGTACTTCAACCAAAATCTCAGAGCAGTCGGTATTTAATTTCCCTTAAGAAATGAGCGGTAGGTATTATAAAAAAAAAAAAGTTCCAACCTTTCAACCTCATGCATTCTAATACACAGGAAATCCCGAAAAACTGTGACATAAGCAGTAACAATTACTGCCACCAGTAAGCCTTTTTTTTTTTTTTTTTTTTTTTTTGGTATTATGTCTGCACCTTTTCTAACCCATTTTTATTTCTTACTCTCTTGTTCCAAGACCATGATTTCATTTTAATTCCCTGCTTCCAAAAATAGGAATCATAAAAGCTTGTTTACCAAAGTCCACTGTAAAGGGTCTCTACAGCAGCCACCTTTGTGTGCTACTAACGCTGTTAGGCCATAGAAGGGACCCTGCTACAGAAAACACCAAAAAGGCTTAAAATGTCACTGCCCTCCACTTACAGGGAGGGAGGCTCCAACTGTCCACAGCACAGCAACCCAAGGGGCCACCTAGACACCTCCAACAGCCCTCCTCAGACAAATGTTGGGTTGCTTAGTGTAAGTGCAAGATGCCATCCAGCAGCAACTAGGGGGTGGTGCTGAACAGCTGCAGTGCCATAATGCTTTTAAATATCCCAGAAAGTTCCAGAAAAGCATTTTTAAAGCCACCCTCACTAGCAGTTAGTTTTTGCTGTTTCAGATGGCAACTGCAGAATACTCCTCTGCACCCTTTTCTTTCCTCTCTATGTAATTGCTCAACATACCACCTGTAAAAGTGAAAACAAATACAGTCCTAGCTAAAACTGCACGTCTTCACAATCTTGCCTACAAGAAGTCAAACAATTTGCAGCAAAAATTGAAGATAAGTGACCAAGGACAAAATGTTTACAGAAACAAAGCTTCAAGTTTCAACTCTACACCATTCTGTCAGCAGCCTTCTTATTTAATTGAGCCAGTATACAACCAACATCAAAGATACTAAGCTATTTTGTGCTGAAAATATTGGAAGCATGTTAGGAAGAGGTGACAAACAGAAAGGATCTGTCAAAGGTAACAGATGTATCAAGGGCACCAAGCACTGTGAAGAAGGCGTTAATTATCTATGCTGAAAAAGAAAAGGTGTTTGAAAAACAGAAACTGTTTTCAAAAGATTCAACATATCCCTATTGTGCTCGGGAGAAAAAGCTTCCTGCACCTTAGACAACATTATTTTGGTTATGTGGGTTAAAAAAGATTTTTCAGGCAAGGAGGCACACAATGTAGGAGCACTCTGTTTCAGAAACATGGTTTTAACTTCAAAACCTTCACTGTGTCTCACAAACAGTTCCAACTGTAAATTGCATTCTTTATTCTTACTTTTAATGGAATGGGTAACTTACAAACCTAGCTGAATCTCAAAAATAACGGGAAAAGAACACCTTTTTGAGCACCTTTTTGTAATTTAGCACAATCTCCACAGTACTTTCAACTCCTGTCCTACATGGACTGTTTCATTTTTCCTTTTGCTTTATCTGAAAAAAAATTGGTACTTCTGAAAATAAAACACCGGTAATAAAGAAACTCACGCCAAGGCAAAATTTATCACCAGAAGACCTACCCTACGTACAGCTTATGCTCTTATTAATTTTATTCTAGATTATATATGGTTCTACTCGCTCACAACCTTGTTCTAAGTCAGAAGAAGAAATGGAGTCTTTGTTATACCTATGCTCTTCTGGTCCACCTTCCCTGGCAGGACTGGTGTATCAGGGTGTTCTAAAGCAAGATTCTGAGAAAACTGGTTAACACAAAAATGACCCTTCTCAACTTCGGTGGGGAAAAAAAAAAGAAAAATTGCAACAGATCAGAAAGGAGACGTGCAACAATTAAAAGCAAGGAAAGTCTACAGCTTCATACAAAATAAGGCCGAAACATATTTGTCTGAAAATAATTTAAACATACTAAATGCGTATCTGATATTGCATACTCAGCTAAATTAACGTTGTTACCATAGGAGTGCGATCGCATCAACAAGAGAACCACTGACATCATCAGGCAATTCGCTTGGGCATTATCTGGGCACTGTCAGATCCAGAGCACAGGTTTGGAAAGGATGGTTTGCCTTATACACAACTGCCATATAACCACGCAGGAGGCCTCCCCAGGGTAGTGCTCTGTATTTCACACCCTAACTTGAAATAGTAAATCTGTGGAACAAGACTCAGGTGAACTAAATGATGTTTGCCAATGACCTGAGTTTTTATCTTGAATTATTTTAAGCTGTATTCCCATTGCCTTCCCAAGAGGTACAAAGAGATGGATAAACACTCTGACTGGATTAACTGCTTTAAAAATTATTCAGATGTCACAGCTGGCCAGTTTTTGACCCTTCTGGTATTGGGATTTAAGAGTTTGCTGGGAAAGAACAAGTGCTCCAGTCAGTGTCGTAACTCCTCGACACTCTTCCAGCTTGCATCTGCAATACACTTCATCAAAACTGAAGGAAAAATTGGTTGTCAGATCTAGCCCAGCTTTACACCAAACATTTTGATGGGGCAAGGAAAAATACAAACATTCCTAGGAGTCACTTCAGTCCTAAGTAGGGCACATAATAAAAGCCTAGATAAACTAAAAAAGTGTTTGTGCTTTTTTTTCTATTTTACTTGAATTCTCTGTCTGTTGTAATAGAAAACAGTGAACACAAACCCTGAAAACGTGTTGTCCAAAAACACACTGTCCATGATTCACAGACACAAACCCCAGATCTGCACGCAGGAATCAAACATTTAGGTTTCTCAAATGCTCACACTACTTACACGAAATGCGACTTCTCACTCAAGCTACTGCACAACGTATGATTTTGCAGACCACTTTAGCATTTCACTTTTTTTGTTATATCCATAAACAAACAAAAAGTTTAAGACCAAATTCTTCTCGAAGTTACTTATAGCAAATAGCAGCTCACTTATAAAAGCCTGATTAATTGCAGAATCTTGGCTTCAGAATTCAATTACATGATAGAATATTAAAAATTCTCAAGTCCATAAACAATGACTATAAAGCCATTTATAGCATTTTTAGTATTTTATTTGAATACCGCAATATGAACTACAAACGTTCTCCTCTCCCTGCCCCCCTTTTCTTATTATTTGTTTGTTGCAGTTTCTTCATGCAAACGGAACAAGAAGGACACCCAGGGAAAGAGCAGAGGAGAAAGGATGTGGCAGGCTATTGACAAGCCACCTCCTCACAAACTCTGATGCTTCATTGTGCTTTACGTCTGTTCTCTGAGTTTTATTCTGGGTCTACAACGGTGCTTTGGGATAATTACAGGATACAAGTTAGCATTTTTTTCCAGCCTGTCTCAATTTCAAAGTAAGCCCCCTATTCATGCTTTTATTATTATTCAAAGTAAAACAGCAAAACAAATCAATTGCTAACAGCCTTGTGCAGTTTAGATTCTAAACTTAGCATTTCTGTACAATGGTGTGCATATAAGGTAATATTCAGTGCAGCAGTACACATTCAGACATGAGAACTTGGTATAAATCCTTGACTTCAAGGGACATTTTTGTAAAGATTTCTTCTTTACGCACATACGTATTACATGGGTTAGCCTAAAAGAGGACACAGCCTTGATCTTTCTTATAACTTTTCACGAAGAACTAAACCTTAGCACTCACCCTGTTTTTTCTATTACTGTATCTGCACCAATTATAGCAGTAAGCTGGCAACCCCAGATGCTGCTTTTGTATTTAATTTAAGCTCATTTTGCTCAGAATGTACAGAAAGACTTGAACTACATTCTCAAAGGTGAAAGGCTCGAGTTTTAATTTCTGAACTGTGCAGCCCTGGGCAGGTCTCTTCAACACTTCTATGTTTTATGGAGTCCATTTTGTTTCTGTATTTGTTTCTACTAAGGTTTCCCTTGTCCCTTAAAACAAAGAATATATCACCGTATTCATAAGGAAGCCAGTCATGGACAGGTTCTGCTGCAGCTCATTTGTTATGTCTCACTCCGAGTTTACAAACAGCTGTCCCATGCATCTCCACTGGATACAATTTTCTTGTAGACAGGGGAAATCCAAGCTACTGCTGCCCAAACAACATAAACGCAGGAAGATTTTTAATCAATCCTTTCATTAATAGAAACACGTCTGATAATATAAGGGGAGGGTGTTCTGGAAGAAAGCCTATTTCAGAGCCTGAAACAGAGTAATTGTGTGGTATTGTTCTTGTGCTAGGCAGGGCTATGGAACGACGCTCTCACAAACCAGATTTTGGTGCTGTGGTAGGTTTCAATAAAATAAGCCTTGTTTCTCCAACACAAGTGGCTTTCAAGACCACTGACAACTTGGAATTAAATGGTAAACAGGCTAAATAAGACTTGCACAGCAGTCATTCATCTCCACTTTGATACAATCAGGTCAGTAGTGCCCACACAAATATATTTCTAGCATGACCACTATTTCTGGGTTTTGGGTTTTTTTTCTTTTTAACCTGGGAAACACCATTAAACACAGCAGTTACTACTTCTGTTTTCCCTCTGTGCCAGCCTGTTGTCCGTCCCCAAACATACACACATCTAAAACTAACCTGCTTTTGATGTAGTTGTTGCTACGTTGTTACGTTTTTAGACAAAAAGACTGTGACCTTCCTTCTTGTGTTTGGAGCATCCATACAGTAACTTCTCATAAAACCAAAGAACACTGCAATGCTTCCCCACCCCCACCCCCCCGCCATGGGGAGGAAGAGGAACAACTTATTCTTGGGTCTTCATTTGATTTTTTATTCCTGAGTAACAACTGTCCCTTCATCAAGAGCCTCCATTTATAATCATGATCTCGGATCAGCTCTTACCAGTGGGTGTCAGTGTAACAGTGTAACGATATAATGGGGGGAGGACAGGGAGTAAACCCATGAAAAACAAACAAACAAACCCACATTAAACAAATAACAACAAAAAGTTTTAATTGCCACATTTATATTGAGTGAACAGAGGCAGTATTGCCTTTCAGAATCTCTTTCAATGCAGATTTATTCTACAGTGATCCTCTAACTGCATGTGATTGTGTTAAGATGTTCAAAGTAATTAATTTCAGTTTTTGTTTTGCAGACCTGTGTATGCTTTTTGCCTTACACGCATGCACACAAACACTGACATGCACTGTTTAGTATACAAACCTTTTTCATCGTTTTGACAAAGTGAGACTGTCACTTTAATTCACGTTTCACAGTGAACAGTTAAGAGGCTCTGTGGACCCCAACTTATTAACCTGTGCCAATTTAACTAGAATTACTCAAGAGGTTCAAAAACCTAAAAATAGGTGTTAATCTGTGCAGACTGACAGCAACTAGTCACTACATGCCCTGTCACTTCTGTCCCTCCTGCTCATTAAGGCGGGGGGGGGGGGGGGGGGGGGAAGCGGGAAGTGCAGCACATGGGGAGGCGAAAGGAGAGTTTTGG
>JANHGN010020019.1:0-14662 GCA_024605025.1 Megaceryle maxima
CGCCCTGCTCCCTGCCCGCCCCGCCGCCCGCCCCGCCGCCGCCGCTCGCCCCGCGGCCGCCCGGCCCCCGACAGGCACGGCACGGCCCCGGCCCCGCAAGACTCCGGTGGCCGCCTTCAGCCCGGCACCGCCGGCTGCTTCTTTTTTTTTTTTTTCCGGGGGTGCCCCCCACACCCCCGCGTGCCCCCGCGGCGAGAGGAAGGGGTGGTGTGTCGACGGGGGAGGCGCGGCGAGCCACACGCACGGAAAATATCGATGTGCGCTTGGCCATGCGATCCTGCCTCGGGAGGCAAACAAACAAAGCGAGGGGCTTAAAATATAAACAGGGGGGTGCGGGGGAGCTGGGATTTTTTGGTAGTTGGTTTTTTTTTTTTTTTTTTTTTTTCGGTGGCGGAGGGAGAAACTCGCCCATCCTGTAGCCCCTTCTCCCTTTTCGGCTTAAAGCAAATTAAACACATGATCGATAAAGGGAACGAGAGGGGAATCGAATAAAAGTCACGCTGGTGGGGCATTCACAGCTAGGGGCGAAAAATTTTAAAATAAAATAAAAATGAAAATACAAGAGGGAACGGTGATCCTGGTTGATTGAGCTTTTAAACCACTTGTGCAGGAGTCGATCTGCATGTGTCGAAAATATGCATCCAAGAGCAGATGCTTTGGGACTTTTCCTTGTATCTTCCCTTTCTTGAAAAAGAAACAAAAATAAAAAGAAAATAAAACAAAACCAACCCCCAAAAAATTAAAAAAAAAAAAAAAAAGTGGGGGGAAACAGCCTCAAAACCCACCCTGCCATTGTTATTTGGAAACCGGATTCTTACATGGCAGGAATAAAAAACGTACAGCCGACGCGCACACACACACAGAGCAAACAAGTCCCCTTCCCCTCCCCCTCCAGTAAATACGTGTCTGGCCCCTGCTTTGGTTTGTTTTGTAGTGGCTGAAAAATAATCATCTCGGGGCCAGCAGCTCAACAATAAATAAGTCTTCGTAAAAATTAAAACCTGACGTAACATTTGTTGTCCTAACCATCCTGCACTTAACCTTGTCTCCCGATCCCCATCGGCTCTGTGCTTGGTGGAGAAGCAACCCAAAATATAGGGGTTGATGGGGTCTGGTAGGGCTTTTAAAATTCTCCCTGCGACAGTCCTCCTGTGACTCCTTGCGGCATTAAACCCCACATCAGGCACATGCACGCTCTAACCTGAACCCAGGGCTTTTACAGAGATGGATGGAAGGAAGGAAGGAAGGAAGGAAGGAAGGAAGGAAGGAAGGAAGGAAAGAAAAGGTAACACTGTCCACGAGCTAGGTTACTTTAAATAAGGTTTTCCCCATCATTGACACTAAATAGTTAAAATGTTTCCAAGCCTGTTTGAAAGTGGCTGAAATGTGCCAGTACCGGACATTACTCTTTGACTAAGTCGACGATTTAATTTGGAAAGAAGTGGGATTCCTACTAATCCGAAATGGGTATTAGAAGATAAACTGAATATTAATGCAGAGCAACACCTCTGATGCCAACAGTCCTCTCCTCTTCACCACACCGTCATTCGGTCCTGTCTTTGCAGGCAGCAGTGTCTGCTCCCCAGATCCTCCCTTCCCAGGCTGCAGCTTGGGAGCATATGCTGTCCTTGTCCTGACCCTCTAGGCTCCCAGGGACAGACCGCGAACAAATTCTATTTTCCTTCTTTGAAAGGTTTCCGAGGGGGAGGTCTGAGAAGTGTCCTCCATCGCTGTTGGGGTTTCGAGAGCCCAAGTTGGAGAGGAAAGCTTGGTTTCCCGCATCGTCTGCCTCCGGATTAGTGAAAAAATCATACGGACAACTAGACCCTTGAATACTCATTTTTTTATTCTTCTTCTTTCCAAATTAAAATGAACTTACTACATCTGATATTCAAAAGTAATTAAAAAACAAAACAAACCAAAACAACACACACACAAAACACCGCCAAAAAACAACAAAACACACACACACAGAAGTCCAGGGTAATTTTCAGATACAAATACTGTTTCGAAGAAAGAAAAGAAGAAAAAAAAAAAAAAGTCGCATGTTCATACAAATACCTACCTTATGCATTTTCCCCCCATTCCTCCCTCTTTCTTTCTTTCTTTCTTTCTTTCTTTCTTTCTTTCTTTCTTTCTTTCTTTCTTTCCTTCCTTCCTTCCTTCCTTCCTTCCTTCCTTCCTTCCTTCCTTCCTTCCTTCCTTCCTTCCTTCCTTCCTCCCTTCCCTTCCCTTCCCTTCCCTTCCCTTCCCTTCCCTTCCCTTCCCTTCCCTTCCCTTCCCTTCCCTTCCCTTCCTTTTTCTCTTATTCCTTTTTCTCTTTATTTCTTTATCCTTCTTTTTCTTCTTTTCCTTCTTTTCCTGCCTGTCCTCCCCTCTCCCTACCACCTCCCGCGCGCTTGCCCGCTTCAGCGGCGCCGGCTCCGGGGCACTTTGGGGGGGACGCGCTGAATTCCAGCCGGAGCCCCCGCGGGCTGGTCGCGCTCGGCTATTCTTTCAGGGCTCCAGCCCTACTCTCTCTGCAGGAAGCAGAGGAGCTGATCCAAGTTCAAAGTCGCGTCGCCGTCCCTCCTAAGAAGTGCTTTATTTCCCTCCGAACCGCAAAACCCCTTTCGCCCATGTCACAGGGTAACAAGGGAAGGGAGCGGGGCGGGGTGGGGGGAGCACAGGCACCGCCAGCCAGCCCCGCATTTGCTTGCCCGGCCACCGCCAGCAACGCAGCCTTGGGCTCACAGCAGCTTTCGAGGGAGGAAAGGAAGCGGTCACCCGAAGTCGGTGTTAAACTGCTTTACTGAAAGAAGTTTTTCAACAGGTTTCTGAAGGTGCCAGACCTGAAGAGCACACGCCAGCCTTCCCGGGAAAGCATTCTCCTCTTTGTAAGTTTTCCGAAATTTTCTTTAAAACTGCTCTACTTTTATTCTTGCTGGCTGCTGGTGAGGAGGGAGCTGGGGGAGGTGGTGTAGGTAGGGAGAAGAGAAAATAATTTCTTTCTTCCCTTGGACTGCTTATACAGCCCTCGCTTTCTCGCCCCTTTCCCCGGGAGGTGTTACCGCCCCCGGGGCCGGGGTGATTGGGAGGCTGCTCCGCAACCCCCCACCACCTTCCCCCCCAGCAGCCGAGGGTGCCGCGGCGAGGCCGGAGGCTCTGCGGACAGGAGGATGCAGTTGGCCGCAGCTTCGCCGAGGAAAGAGAGGCGGAAAGGCCGGCCTGCGGTTCTGAGCGGGTCCTTCCCTCCAAATTCAGTCTGTGCTTCTCGGCGGAGTAAAGGAAAGAGGTGTGGGGTGGGGAGGGGGCATGCGGCCGGCCTGTAGCCCTGGAAGAAGAGGCCAATTGAGCGGAATCACTTGCACCGTTGTCTGTATCACAGACACTCATAAATTCAACAAGCTCATCAACAGGATATTAAGTTGCAGGTTACCTTTGATGGTGCCGATCCGAGGCACTTCTAGGCCGTTCGACCTATGACCCGTGAAGACCACATGTGTTGTGCTGTAGCCTCCCTCTGTAAAACACACTTCGGGACAAAAGTTCTTTGTCAGGCTCTTACCGGCAGCGTAATGTAAAAGAAAAAGGGGAAATAATGAAAATCTCAGCCAAAGCTGTAACTTTTAAATGCCGCTTTTTTTTAAATTTTATTTTCTTTTATTTTCTTTTTTTTTTTCCTCCAAAAAACCCAAACAACAACAACCAACCAAAAAACACACAACAAAAAAACGGTAGGCAGGGCGGGGGCAGTAGGAAGGAGCACCTCGCTCTCGTGCCGTTAATATTTATTGTTCACTCAGTTGTACTTATGTGTATATAAAAAGAAGTTGCCATATAAGTCCCCACTCACGGCGGCTATGCCGTGAGGCGGAGGGGCCGAGGAGCAGCGTGTCGGTGGTTCCCAGACGGTAACCTCCATCGGGAGGGCAGTCGGTGCCCCTAAGCTGCCCAGCTGCGGCTGAGAGATGCGCAACGCCGCGTAATTTGCGCACTCCGCGCACGGCTCCGCTGCGCGGATCGCTCCACACCCGGCACAGACCCGACGCGATTCTTTCAAAATGGGGTCTGCCGCAACATTGACGAGTTTTTTATGTTAGATGCACCTTTTTCCATCTGGAGATGCCCATATAAACGTTACAGGCAGGGAAGAAGCGTCCCAATAAAGTGCGATGGACTTTGTAATACAATTTATGCTGTCATTCATAAATAACTATGCCATATGGTAACCATATTGCTTATACAAGTAAAGCCGTCAACGTGTCACTATTTGATTTATCTCAACAGCTTCTTCCAGCGGTGACGTTCAGCTACAGAGAGAGGGGAAGGGGGGAGAGGGACCGCAGAGCAAAAATTTGGCCTGGGTTTCCTGAGGCCGCTTCTCTCTTTATATCTTTCACTCTCTGTACGCATATATACATATACGAATTGAAAGACGGTCTGGTTTTTTTTTTTTTTTTTTTTTTTTTCCTTCTTCTTTTGTCCCTATTTGAGCAAATCCCCGAAGGGGACGTGCGGGTATGGATCCCTTCTTTCTTGGCGAGCTGTACACTGAAAATGGTAACTTCGAAACTTCTGCCCGTAAATCTACATCCCAAATGTGCGGCGGGTCCCGACGCCGTCAGCCCCGACAGTCCCGACGGCGAGCACGATGCCGACACCCTCTCGGGGTGGTGTCCAGCCCCCGGGCTCTCGCTCAGGCATCGAGAACCGGACGTTGATTGTCCTCAAGAGAAGTATATTTTTAAGGGTATGAAATATTCATACTCTGATCCCCTCCAGAAAGGAGGGGCGGAGAACCTCGCAGATAAATCGTTCCTCTCTCTGTCTTTCGTGTCCGTGGGCAGGCACGACACACACACCCCGCCCCCGCCGGGAGTCAAGGCACCTCCGTGCTGTCCCCTCAACGGAACAGTGAGGGGGGTACCGGGGTTACTTCTCTCGCCCGTGTCGACCCCCGCGGGACTGTGACTCGGGGCGCTCCCGCCTGCTGTTGGCATAAATCCAGCGCCAGTCACTCGTGTTCGCGGCAGGAACCGCGCCACAGGGTCTCGTCTCAAGGCATCCCCACGAGCAAAGAAAACCACACGCGACGGGTCAGACTAGCAGATTTGGGGAGATTCGGAGGTCTTGACCAGCATAGCGACAATCGCGCTCACTTTCTAATGGCTCCCCAGAAGAATGTTTTACACATTATAAAATAATGTTCCCCGCTCCCTAACTATCAATAAGACGTGCATTAAAGACAATTGTTTGTAAATGGTGTTCATAATCATTAGCATACATTTACATAATGCAGCTTACATTTTACAGCTAAACACCTCCTAAAACCGATAGCCCGAGCTAGGTTTCTACAGGAACCTTTATGAGATGTATTTGATGGCTTCCAGGCTTTCACCCCGCCTTTGCAGCCTCCTCCGGTGTCCCTTAGCGGGTTTGGAGGCGAGCGGGGCACGGCGGGAGGGCTCTGAAGCCGGCTCCGCCGCGGGAGCGGGGCGCAGGGTCCACCCCCGACGGGCGCTGCCGTGAGTTTGGGGAGGTTTGGGGGGTGGGAGTCATCGCCCGCCTCCCTCTGCTGCAGCTCCCCAGAGCTGCGACAGCCTGGGCCTGAGCTGGAGTTGGTGACTTAATAGGCTTTAAATTCTTCACGGCCCTTTTGGATTTGTTACTGTCCAAAATTGTCCCGGGTCAGACAGACACCTTTGCTTCCCGGCGTTTGCAGAGAGTCCTAAAAATGGACGAATTTCCACGTGAGTCTTGACCAACCCCTTCCTCCCCATAGTCGCAAGTCAGCTGCCTATTACCCAGCTATAAAATATTTTTTTTTGTTTTATAGCCCCTCATAAAAAGAAATTGATCGGGAGGATATATTTGAATTAAGACATTAAATCGATGACAGATCCGTATCACGCTGTGTTTAACAAGAGCAGGACGACAAGACGTGGACAAGGTACCGCGAATCCCTGGTCCTGTTCCTCACCTCCACAGCATCTCCAACGAAACCAGATTTGGGGGAGGGAGGAGGGCACTGTTTGGACGTACACAGAGAAAATACACATATATAAATAGCCGTACGGCTAGTTTGCGAGAAGTTTTTACTGTGCAATAAAACCATCGAGTAGCCCCTTTTAAAACCGGGCGATTATTTATTCTCGTTCCTTGCCTTGCAGCATCACTGCAACCCCCACAACCGCCAGGCAAGCACCCGGCTTGGCTCCGGGAAAGGTTGGGGCAACCGGCGGGTCTCGCTCCCCCTTAATGAGGTGAAGTGTGGGTTTCTGCAGGGCCGGCCTCCGCCCTCCGTTTTGGCAGCCGTAGGCCGAATCCTGCGAGTTTTCCCCACGTGAGTATCACTGGGAGGGAGGAGGGCATGGCTGGAGCCTTGCCCAAAACATGCCGGGCCAGCGCGGAGTTTCCTTTGAACATGGCTCGGCAAGGGGCAGCGGCGGGGTCGCGCAAGATGTAACTTGGTCAGGGAGATGAGGTGGCAGAGGAGGGCCGGGAGGGGTCGAGGGGTACGCTGGCATCCCCCGGACAGTTTTCTCGCTTGGCGTGGTGAAGGAGCGTCCCTTGCTGCCCCGCAGGCAGGGAAGGGCAGGCAGTCTGCCTGTATTTTCCAAGGAGTGCGGGAGCGTCAGGCATTCCCAGGGGGATCAGCAGTCTGACGAAAGCGGATAACATCAACACAGGCCACCTCTTTTCCCGCAGCCCCAGAAAGTCACGGCAATGCTCTTTTCCTACTTTTAGCTTGGCAGGGAAACCCTCGGCCCTGACTTTTCGGCACCCTCAAACGGCAGCATCCTCCTTTGTGTGGGAGGGGCAGTTTTGGCACACCACAAAGCGCTTCACTTTCTAGGATCAATACACCCCAGGGACGGTCACGTCTCTCCCCTCGCCTGTTCTCCACCTCTTCCCTCCTTTAGGGAAACCCACACTTTTCGTGCCTTCTCGCCGAGGGCAGCAGCTCCTGGCACACACTCCCCAGACAGAGAGTCTCATTTCCCAGCCCACGGCTCCCCTCCCTCCCCGGCATCCCAAAGCGTCGGTGGGGGTTAACGTTCAAAGGCAGTGTAACTGCGTCAGTTTCACTCCTATATTGCCGTTGCTGAATTAGGCTTGAGATGGAGGTATGGTTGGCGGCCCCCCGAGGGGCGTACGGTGGATCTCCCAACGGTGTGCCCCGGGAAGGGCCTTCGAGGCACCCGGGGAGGAGGAAACCCCCATGGAGGCCGCGAGCACAATCTCCTAAAACTTCTCCCTAACACGTGCAGCTTGCCTCCTGCCCCGGTCTACTTACTCATTTATTTTCTAAAGGAAAGGAATCCCCCCTCCCACACCCCTCTGCGGCCGCCTTCTTTTTAGGAAAACGTCGCCCGCCTTAGGCATGAGCATACACAACCTCGGCCTCGCGTGGGTTGCTCCGAGGCGAGAAGTCCCGCGGCCCCGCAAACGTAAACACGGCGGCGCAGAGCCTCCGAGCAGAGCTCCCCGTCCAGCACCGGGGGAGCGGCGGCTGCTGCCCGCTGCTGCCCACTGCCGGCGGGGCGGGGGGTGGGGGATGGCGAGTGCGCCCCGTCGGGCCCCGCGCGAAGTTTTGCAAGTGCAACTTCGGGGGGTGGCGCGGGGGGGGTGTGGAGTGGGGAGGGGGGCGGTGGGGGCGGATCCCTGCTGCGCCGGCGGCCTGAAAGGGAGCCAATCGCGCGGCCCCAGCCGCTGCCAATCATCGGGATCCGTCCAATCCCTCCGGTGCTGTGTCCGAGCTGTATTTCCCACCGCGCCGCTGAAGTGTGTGGTGAGGGCTCTGCCAATCGCGGGCGGCCAGAGCGGGGCCGGGGATGCGCGGAGTTAGGAGCGCAGACAAAAGAAGTTAAAGAGCCGCTTAATATATACATGTTTTTGAAGGCGGGTAGAGGGAAAAAAATAACAACAGCGAGCGTAGATGGGCTTGGCTGTGTCGTTATGGAGCCCCCTTTGAGCAAGAGGAACCCGACACTGAGATTAGCGGATTTGGCAGCGGCTCAGCCCCATCCTCACCAGAACATGACAGGCTTCCCGGGGCTGGGGAACCACCACGTCCACCCCCACCACGCGGCCCACCTCCACCCCGGGGACGCGGGCGGCGACCCCGGCGGTGCCCTTACGCCGCTCGGACCCGAGCACATGGCGCAGCCCGCCGCCCTCAAGCTCACGCCCGAGGCGCTCACCGCCGCCGCCTTCGCTGCGCCCGCCGCCACCACCGCTGCCGCCGCCGCTGCCGCCACCGCCGCCGCCGCCACCACCGCCGCCGCCACCTACGCACCGCCCGCCGCCGCCCTCCCGGGCTACCCGTCGGGGGGGGGGGCGGCGGGCCGGGACTTCCTCCTGCGGCGGGAGCTGCCTGCTGCCGCCGCCGTGCACGGAGCACTGGGCGAGCAACACCCGCCCGCCGGCTCCCCCCACCTCCCGCACCCGCCGCCCCACGGTGTCTTCATCTCGGCCGCCGGCACCTACGGGGCGGCCGACGGGGCGCACGCAGCCTTCCCGCCGCCGCCGCCCAGCGAGCAGGGCTCGCCTGCCGGCCGCCACCCGCCGCTCAACGGGCAGATGCGCCTGGGGCTGGCAGCCGCCGCCGGGGAGCTCTACGGGCGCGCTGAGGCACACTACGGGGCCGCCGCCGCCTCCTCCTCGGCTCTGCAAGGCTACGGTTCCGTCAACCTCAACCTGGCGGCGGCTGGACACGGGCACCCACACCACCCCCATCCCCACCACCATCACCATCACCACCATCACCACCACCACCATGCCCACGTCGGGGCGGCGGCAGCGGCCGGGGCCTTCCTGCGGTACATGAGGCAGCCCATCAAGCAAGAGCTGATCTGCAAGTGGATCGACCGGGAGCCTCCTCCTCCGCCGCCGCCGCCGCCACAGGGCGATAGGAAGCCTTGTTCCAAAACTTTCAGCACGATGCAGGAGCTAGTGAGCCATGTCACCGTGGAGCACGTCGGCGGGCCCGAGCAGAGCAGCCACGTGTGTTACTGGGAGGAGTGTCCCCGGGAAGGCAAGCCCTTCAAAGCGAAATACAAACTCATCAACCACATCCGAGTGCACACGGGAGAGAAGCCCTTCCCCTGCCCCTTCCCCGGCTGCGGAAAGGTCTTCGCCCGCTCCGAAAACCTCAAGATCCACAAGCGGACTCATACAGGTGGGTGCCTGACCCCCGCCCCCCCCCCCCCCCGCCGCCTCTGTGAGGGTTTTCTTCCTTTTAGGTGTTGGTTTTTTTTTTTTTTTTTTTTTTTTCCCCCGTCTTTTTCTCCTCTCCTACGCACCGCCGGACATGTGACTTTTTCATGAATAAGTAATTCAGCAGCACACGGGCCACGCATACACAACCACGCACACGCAGGTCGCTCTGCCCTGCACACACGTGTCCCGTCCCCCCTCCTCCACACCTTGGGCATGTCCCTCCCCACCCCTTCGACACCCACCTGTCCGCATCCCGGCACCACCGGATAAATACACCGATTTCTAAATAACGCAGAGCTCGGGGGGAAATTAACGACAGGCCCTGCGGAAGAACGAGGAGAGAGGATGAGCTCCCGCCCACCCCGGCACCCTCCGCTCCTACCTCGGGGGGCTTACCCGGAACCCCACCTCTTCGAAGGACGGCAGTTCTGCTTTTCCTGCCGGTTCTACCGGTGGGGATGGAGCCGGGTGGGGGACTCTCGGCCTGGCGGATATGGGGCCGCGGGGGCTCTTGGGGGCGCAGTTCCCCTGCGCTGCGGGCGGTGGCGGCGCGGGGGCTTGGGGCTGCCCGGGGCTACCGAGGCTACTGGGCTGCCCCCGCTACCGGGGCTGCCCTTGGGACCGGCGCTGCTGGGGCTACCCACACTACGGGGCTACCCCTGCTAACAGGACTACTGATGCTGCCGGGACTACCAGGGCTGCCGTCACTGCCGTTGTTACCGGGGATGCCCGTGCTGCCGGGACTACAGGTACTGACGCCGCTCCTGAGGCATGCGGAACCGGATTCCGCGGAGCCGGGAGGAGGGCGCAGGGCGGGGGAAGGCGCTCGCTGAAGGATTCTCCCCTCTCTTTGTGGATCTGAGGAGAATACATCAAAGCAGCCCCGGCTGCCTGGAGGGGCTTCCCGGAACAGGAGCTGCGGGAGGAGGGAGCGGCACCCCTGGGGGATGCCCCGGGACACAGGCTGGGCCCGGCGCGGGGCACCTGGAGGGGCTCGGGATCTGTGTGAGCCTTTGTCTTTTCTTTTTTTTTTTTTTTCTTTTTTTTTTTTTTTTACTGTTTTTTTCTTTTTTTTTTTTTTTTTTTTTTTTTTTTTTTTTTTTCCTTCTCGCCACCTCCGAAATACGCATTTCGATCTAAGTGTAAAAACTGCCGAAAACGAACGAAGCCGAGATTTATAGTGGTAGACAAATATTATTCCTCGGAGGACACTTAAGGAAGTGGAGTTGCCGTAATTGCTTTCTTGATTTATTGTGTGCTGCTCGGGAAGAGAAAAGCGGAGACCGTGCAACGTGTTGTTCCAATGTAAAACCAAACGGCCCATGGCGGAAAGGATTATAGATTTTTATCTCCAGAATATCTCAGGCATGAGCCCGCGTGTAGCTGTGGAGACCCTGAGGATGCCCATATTTCTGCGCCGAGAGCAGGGGATGGTGGGGAGGGTGTTTCTCATGGGGGAAGGCTGGCACATTTTTGGGGCTGTTGTGTTAATGACACGGCGGAATTAGTTAAATGCTAGAGGATCGTGGTTTTGTCATCTAGCCTTCCCCATCTGTCTTGATTTGGAAAACAAAACTTGACTGGGGACCTTTCTGGGCTCCTCAACTCCTTCCCCATACCAGCTCCAAGAAGGAAAGAGCACGTCTGGGGGAGGATGAGGTGGGGGAGGCGGGGAAGAAGAGGGTGAGCAGAAGGATTCACCGGGAAAAGAAGCCCCCCCCTCCAAAGCCCTAAATACGTATTGGGCGCAGTTTGCAGTTCTGAGCTGTGGTCGAGCATTGTCCCGAGGTCCTGCGTGGGACATGGCCCCTTGAAAAGGAATTCTGGAGGAGTTTGCAGCCAGGGGCCTACTCGCAGGTCCCTGTGGGCAGTGCACGCCTCGAGAGGCAAGAAAGATCCCCCGGCCTCTCGAGGGGTGCCCAGACCCCGGAAGGGTGGCCACGCATAAGCCCACGGGGGAAGGCTATCTCCACGCAAAAGGAGCCATTGCAACAAAGCAGTCCTCGAGGGGGGGAGGCAACAGCACCCCTCGAATGACAGCTTGACCCACGGGAGGGCGAAGGGAACGTGACTCCCCATGCACAGTCCTCGGGTGGATGAAGACTCTCAAACCTTCTGCCCGTCCCTATCAGATTAATTACTATAATTTTTGCCACCTCAGCTTTCATTTAGTGATGTGCAGTCTGGGACCATGAGAGATTTACAAATATTCGTTTACTATGAGCATTTTTGGGGGAGGGGGGAAATAATAACCCAGTAATTGTATCATTAGGGGATATTGCGTGTTTGTTAATCATTCAGGAAGAAGAGTGTGTCGGTGATGCAGGAGCCATTTACTTGCTTGTTATTCCCCCCCCCTTCCCCTTTTCCTGGAAAGCATCACCCTGAGAGCTGCACACCATGTTCCATCCTGCAGCTCTAGCCCCATTTTGGGGACAAATCACTGTCCCGAACATCGGTGCATCCTAATGGTGACCTCCCGTCCTGTAAGGCTGCCCTTTCGCCGGAGACAGTGCTCAGGATCGTCAGGTTTTTCCCCTGAAGATTCCCACCACCCCTGAAAAAAAGTGACCCCAAAGCCCCTCCGTGCGCCCCACCCCACCGACGGTACTGCTGCTGTCGGGAGGAGTCAGGGAACGGCGCCCGGCATCTCGCCCCCTTCTTTGGGTTGAAACCACCTACAAATGGTTAAACTCTGACGTGACGTCCTCGTCAGCGTGCCAGGGACACTGCGGGACCTTCCCTGCTCCTGGGTTTGTGTGGAATTGGATCGTCGCGATCCGGAGGAGGGCGAGGAGGAACTATTAGGGTGTTATGCACCCATCGAGGGGCCGGGAGAAAGGGGGACCCCCTTCCCCGGCATTTCGAGATGTTCATAGCCTCCGGGAGAGTGTCCGCGCGTAAGCCCACGAGGAAAGGCACTTCCCTAAAGCTCCGATGGAGGGGGACGCGGTTTGTTCCAGGGGATTACCTCTTAGGGAGGCTGTGCTTGGCGTTCTACGGGCCACCGCCAGCAGCAGGACGTGTGAGCCTGCATCCTTGGGGTAATAGAGATACAAACTGGGCAAACTCTCTGGTACATTCGCTTTGTTCGTTTAGGGGAAAAAAACAAACAAACAACCCAAGACAAACCAAACGAAGTGACTCGAGATTTGACTCGATGGGAGTGGGAGGGTGTTTCCATGCACGTGAAAATTCCACTTAAAACCCACGAGATACTTTTTTTTTTAATTATTATAAACTTTCTAGTGCTACCTCTTCGCCGGTAGGTGAGCCGATATTAACTGAAAAAATTGACGCGTAAATAGGCTGAGGAGGCACCTGTTTCTATAGTAACAGCCAAGAAATAGCTAGTGGTTTGTTTGTTTGCTTGTTTAAATAGTTTTTTGGGGTTTTTTTGTTTTGTTTTTGTTTTTGTTTTTTTTTTCCCCATTATTGCTGAATGTGATACGATTTTACAAACGGAAAAAGCAATAAAAATGGCCTGGTGAAAATTAGAAAATGTCCACCGAGAGAGCTGCTGAGTTGTTATTTCTGAGTGCTCAGAGCAAAATAGGTCTGAAAACACGCATCACTCATGCCTAAACTGACAGCTTTTTTTAACTCAAGAGTCACAATAATCATGTCAAGGATTACAGGTCTGTCTGTGCCGGGCTAACGTGTAGCATGGCAGGGGAAAAAAAAAAGTTGCTGTAAGTAACTCCAGTCCATGTGCAGTATAAGGATTGCGGCACTTTTTGTTTTGTTTTGTTTTTTTCCTGTCTCTCAGCGATAGACATTTACTCAGCTCTATTCGGGAACTATAGGGAAGAGTCCGGCCACGGCACGGCTCTGTGCACCGGAACATGTATGTGCCAGGGTATATCAGGAACCGGTGAGTGTGTGAAAGGTACGCCAGGGAAACCCACCCCGGCTGATTTTCACAACCCTTTTAACTGTTAAGCAATGTGTAAAGCTCTTAAAATAGATCGGCCGGAGATTTTTAGACCCAAATTAGCCCGAGGTAACCAGCTGCGGTAACAGCAGCCTGCTGCTGTCATCACCAATGTCCGAGCTGGTCCCTCCAAGCCTTCAGGTTCCTAGCAGGGGCTTCTGGGTGCTCCCTATTTATATTGGGATGCTTAAAAAGGTGTTACTTTTATTTTCCCCAAAACTAATTATTCCTTCAGCATAGTGCCCCATTGGGAAAGGATTACGCAGGAGATGTGCCAGGCGAGCCAGGCTGCCGGCAAACGCCAGCCCTCGCAGGCGAAGGCATTGAGGGTTTTTGTTCGGGCTTGGTCATTAGGCGCGGTAATGAAGGTCTCTCGTGTGTGAGGGGAGCGCCGCAGAGGGCAAACAAGGCAGGGCCCCGTCGCCTCCAGCCTGGGGCTGCGGGACTGGAGCCCGCCAGCCACGTTGCACGGCTTGCAAAAACACAGGGGGAAAGTTGGAAACCTCGGCCATGTCACCACTGTCGTGAGGTCGGAGGAGATAAAAAGGAAAAGAGGATGACAAGGAGAAAGGGGGGGGGTGGCTTTGCCATGCTGCTCACCCCCGGAGGCCGCGCTGTGGAGGGGCTGCGCCGGGCAGCGGTGGTACGAGCGGGGAGTGGGCAGGCTGCAGGCAGAATGCAGACAAGGAGTGAACAAGCTGCGGGAAGGCTGAGGACAGGGCCATGCCCCCCCTCCCCTTCCACTAGCCGGTAACGGTGCCGTTGCTGTGTCCCGACAGGGGAGAAGCCCTTCAAGTGCGAGTTCGACGGCTGCGAGAGGAAGTTCGCCAACAGCAGCGACCGCAAGAAGCACTCCCACGTCCACACCTCCGACAAGCCCTACTACTGCAAGATCCGCGGCTGCGACAAGTCCTACACACACCCCAGCTCCCTGCGGAAGCACATGAAGATCCACTGCAAGTCTCCGCCGCCCTCCCCGCCGCCGGGCTCCCAGGGCTACGCGGCGGCGGGGCCCCCCGACGGCCCGCTGCCCCCCGAGGCCGACCCGGCCTCCGAGCTGCCCCGCGGCCGCGCTGCTGCCCTCTCTCCGCCCGTCACCAACCTCAGCGAGTGGTACGTCTGCCAGGCCGGGGGGGCTCCTCGCCGGCCCCGCACTCCCACCAGCCGCGACACCTCCCCGGCCTCCGAGGGGGACGAACCCCACAGGACCTCGGGGGGCAGAACCGCTCCCTAGGGCTGGGCCGAGCCAAACCGAGCCGTGCCGTGCTGAGCCGTACCAAACCGTGCTGCCAGTGGCCCCGGCCCCGCCATGCTGGCCTGCTGGCTGCAGCGGCAGCCGCCTGACACGAGGGGCTGGCATGAAAGTGCCGTCAGGTTTGACTCGTGCTATTTATTCTGTGTACGAAACCCTATGGTGTTTGTACGGTAACTAATTTAATTAAAGAGACACGGACCTGTTTTTTTTTTTTTTTTTTTTTTTCTTTGTTTTATGATGAAAAAACCAAGATGACAACGCCATGTAGA
>JANHGN010020020.1:0-44796 GCA_024605025.1 Megaceryle maxima
GTTTAATTTTTAATTATAAATTAAATATACTAGTAACCTGTTGTAGATTACGTGACTCTTATAATGGAAAAAAAAGTATGTTTTTTTGCAAAAGCAGTTGAAAAGACATCTGCTAGAATGAAAAGGACAATACCTTTTTTAATTGCTTTCCATTAAGTTGTAATCTTCTGAAAGTCAGTGAAATTGCTTTTTTATTTTCTGTCCTTTTGATCCTGAGGAGTTTATTTTGAACTACTTTGCTCTTATAAACCAGTATGTTTCTTTCTAGAAATTATATAGCAGACTATAGCTTTCTTTCATTTGATAGAAGCACAAAAACTGCCCGGTGCCTATGAAGTTGTATTTTACAATGAAACCGAGGATAGTCCAGGAATGATGTTGTGGAGATATCCAGAACCGAGAGCGCTCACTCTTGTAAGAATTAATCCTGTTCCTTTCAACACCACTGAAGACCCAGATATTAGCACTGCTGATCTTGGAGATGTTCTTCAGGTGGGTAATATTTTCTACTTTCATTAACTAAAGAAAATGTTACTGTTGTAAAGTGAATGTTTTCAAATTTAGGTTTATTAATTATGAGCACAAAACAAATGTCAGGAGCTTTAGAAAATAAGTAGAAGGTAAATTCCACAACCCGAGTGCATCTTTAGTTTTAAAACTACTTGTGCAAACATTTTAACCACTTACCTGTAAAGCTTTTCCATGACATCATAAGCTACAGCCAAATTTATCCATTCTGGTTTGCACGAATGCAGAGGTTTTTATCCTGGTTTCCTACAATTTCTTCCATTATTCTTTACTTAAAGACCTTATTTGATTTGAAACTGAAACGTGGGAGGAAAGGCCTCCTCTGAAATTGCCATGGTGCAGTGGGGTCATCAGACTCGCATCTCCAATCCAGCCATCCTCTCCTGTGTCTGATGGCAGATGGCTGGGCAGGGTAGAGGGAAAGGGTCTATTTTCTCTTTGGCTTTCACTTTGAGAGCGTTGAAGTGGTCATTCCAGTTTCCCTGTGTGAGATCCTGGAACTGCCCTTCAGAGGAGGGCTGAGTGCTGCAGCGGTGTGACTCTGTGCCCTGAAGCGAGGCCATACCTCATGGATACACCCATCCTTAACTCTGAGAATTTTTGCTTTCTAAAATACACACAGTCAGGTGGTTACATTCTCTCTTGTCTTGTGTAATTCATCTTTATAAATTCACTTACTCCTTGCATACCTATTTTGATTTTAGCTCGATTTAAATTTTGTTATTCTCAGTTTCACTTTTGTATTACAAATTGGATCTGTCATTATTTTATTTTTATTTCAATCTGCTTGTTAATCAGAATACTGTTTTGAGTCGAGGGAAATAAATATTGCCCAATTCTTTCTGTTTGCTCAGAAATGTTGAATTCTATTTCATTAGTCCTATTACATTAAAAATTGCTTTTAAAATTGAATTATGCACCAATATGCTTTGAGTTATGGATAAGTAGGATAATCTTCCTCAGATAAATGGAATAATGTTATTACCGTGCACATAGTTAGTGAGATCATGTAAGTGTCTTGCCAATTTCTTTGCCCTCTAGACAGCCAAATGTCAGCTCCTTTAAGTTATATGAAAATTCCAATTAAATGGGAAAAAATGAGCTCCACTTGGCATGAGGTTTGAATCAAAGATCAAAATTGTGTTATTGTATGCTGTCTTGATGACCCTATTAGGTTGCTATGAAAGCCAGCAATTTGCCTTCTTTCGCGGTGGTATTTTCAGAGCACAGCACACCAAGTTTTTTGTATAATTACATTAAGCTCCCCTTATAGATAACAGACATCATGAGCATAATGTATGTGCTTGTGTAATAATATGACCCTGTACATGGGGAATATTGGTGGTTCTTCAAGTGGGCCTATGCAGCTGGACTTCTAGTAGCACACGCGTTCTGCTGCTCTGTACTTCCACGCTACAGGCTAGAGAAAGGAAGGTAGTTGCAATCCTCTTGCGTTTCCCCTGCCACTGCCTCGAGGGTGAGGTAGAAACCAGGATGCGCTCAGCTCCTGCGTTCTGTCAGCTTCATGTAAGTGTTCAGATTTGCATTTACTCTTAGACGCTGACCACAGAGAAGTGTTTCCATCAGTCTCGTTTTAAGCCTGTGGTTAAGCCTCCCTGCGTGCCTTTCCTCTGTGATGCTTTTTACTGTGGCATGCTCTCTTCTGAAGGCCAGGCAATTTTATGATTAATTAATGTATTACTACCTTGGGCTTTCAATTACAAGGGAAGAAAGATATCAGCCAAATCAGAAGAGGTCTATTCAAAAACTGTACTCTTGGGCACAGGTAGTGCAGAAATGCCTAGAGTGGGGCCCACGTGTTGGTAATGGGCCATTAATTATGGCAGTAACTGTTGCCTGGCTGTTTTCCAGAACTGGCCATGCACCTGCTCAGAGCAGGTCTGCACAGTGGAGGTAAACAGCCAGTTTAAACACGGACTGTATGTGGTATTTTATTAGTCCAACATCAACGTGTGGGTCAAATACAAAGAAATACAGGGCCAATTTTCAGATTTTTTAGATCAACTACATTTACCAGATTCTTCCAAGTTTAGGTTCTGATTTAAATTAATCAGGAGGCCATTCTTAAGTTCCACTTTTTTCCCCCCATACGGCTTTATGTCCATTTCTTAATATAGCGTGTATTTGGTGCATGTGGAAAATTCACAAAATTTTGTCTCGAATGAAGTTTGCCAGTTGCGTATTCTTTCTTTCTGAGGAAGTTGCTGTGACATTTCTTCCAGCTTTGTATCTTTGTTAAACTTCTGGCATGTCATCTTAATCGTGGGTAGATTTTAGAAGTGTCTGTGTGTTCTCCCACAGCTTTTTTTTATTTTTTATTTATTTTTTTAATATTTATAGCTATACTTGAAATTCCTGGAACTTGCCAAAGTGTCACCCTGAAGAGAATTTTTCTACATATTGAAGTTATGTGTCACTTGCTGTTGCCCAAAGGATAAGCAAACAGCTACAGATTATAAGTTGACGTGAACTATATTGTTTCTGTAAAATTACCTTGCTGCTATCTCTAGATAATCCCAAGAGCATATTTTTTTGTGCTTCTAATTGTGTTGTTGCAAAACTAAGCGGTTTCACCAGTCAAGTTTCTAATACTTTACTATTTTAATAATGCCATCATTGCGGCTTTTAGTTGTGGAGGGAAAAGGAAGAACTGATGCTTCTGCCATGGCGTAGCACGTCACACTTTTTTTAGTGAAATGAAATAGAATTGGAGAATATAGAGAGAATCTGAACTAATTACAAGGAAGGACTGGTGTGCTGAAAGGCTCTTGCTTATAATAACTCACTCCTGTGCAGACCAAGGTCACTGCTAAATCTTGTGCACTGTGTTGCAGGTGCAGAAAGTAAAAGGCCACACCTGCAGGGGAGTGGACAGGGTTAACTGGCCAGCAAGGGATTCCATCCCATATATCATATTCAGTGTAAAGCTGAGGGATCCTGAGGGTCAGGCTCTCTTCTTCAGTGGCCAGTGTCTAAGGAGAACTCTTGCCCATTCTGCCTTCGATCTTAATCCTTGTGTTCCTGAATCCAGCTTCCGAATCTGGTGTCCATCTGCTGCTGAGCCTATCCTGGGAGTTCCCCACTGCCTGCTTCACAGCATCGGTGGTGACAGTGATATAATTGTCATTGGGGGGTTCAGTTTGATATTGCTTTTATACCTACTTGTATATATTCAATATTAATATTTTCATTAAAGCTGGTTTAGTTTTCTTTTTTCTAATCACTAAGTCTCTCTCATTCCCTTTCTCTTCCTCTTTGGGAAGGGAGAGGGGTTAACAGAGAGCAGCTGTTACAGGTCCAGTGGATGACCGTGACAGGCTACAGAAAAGACCTTCAGGCAGCAGCTCAAATGTTGGTAAAGACAGACCCTTTTGATCTTGACTAATGTACTGGCCACTGGTGGGACCACACCTTGAGTACTGTGTCCAGTTTTGGGCATCGCAGTCTAAGAAAGACATTGAGATGCTGGCATAGGTACAGAGGAGGGCAGCAAAGCTGCTGAGGGGATTGGAGAACAACCTGTCTTCTGAGGAGGGGTTCAGGGAGCTGGGATTGTTTAGTGTGAAGAAGAGGAGGCTGAGAGGAGACCTTATCACTCTCTATGGCAACCTGAAAGGAGGTTGTAGTGAGTCCAGTGTTGGCCTCTTCTCCCAGGGGGAGGAGAACTTCTCCAGGGGAAGTTCAGATGAGGTATTAGTAAGAATTTATTTACTGAAAGAGTAGGTAAGCACTGGAACAGGCTGTCCAGGGAGGTGGTGGAGTCACCATCCCTGGAGGTATGCAAAAAAACGGTGGATGTGGCACTTCGGGATGTGTTCTAGTGGTCATGAAGCTGTTGGGTAGAAGGTTGGACTTGATGATCTTGGAGGTCTTTTCCAACATTTATGATTCTATGATTCTACTGCTAAGTTTATTTTGAAAATAGATGGAGAAGAAAAAGTATATTCCACCGATAACTTAAGACAACACATGCTTTGTAAAAGTTTTTCCCAGCACTGACTCCATTCAATGGACATGTAATCCAAGGTAATCCATGACTGCCCAAATCAGCAAGGGCAAAGGGTAAAATGGTGTTGATGTGAGAATGATATTCACACCTCAGGAGCAGAGGAAAATCTAAACTTGAAAAAAAATCACAAAATGAATTAAAAAGATAATGAGCGAGATGAACTGGCAATGCCAATGCTACTTTAAAATACTGAAGATTTATACTGGTACATCAAAAAGGATGCTCTCTGAGACATTCTCAGTTACAGCAGATGAAACTTCTAAATCATTCAAGTAGCTTGGTGATAAGAGAAAGTCTTGTGATTGAAGTTATGTGGATGAGCCACTTTAAAAGCCTATTTTATTTTGTACTTAAAGAAAATATGTACACAAAACCAGAGAGACGAGGCCTACTGTTCTTACTCCAACACAGTTAATGTTACATTTAGGACAGTCTCTTGTGCAGGTAATTTCCGTAGTAAAAAGTGTGCAGATGTTTATGGATTTGTCTCAGCAAGTATTAACGTGTGAAGACATAAGGTATGCCTCAGTTCCCCAGTTTAGAGGTAAGCTATGTTCTACAAGGCAAGCAGATCATTGTTCCAGGGCAACAGGTCTTTTATTTGCTCTACAGTGTTCTTGTTTCATGGCATTTAGGTTGGAATCTGTATGTGGTTCTTGTGAAACTGTCCATACATTTGTCTTTCCACCGTGGACTTTGAAGCATGGTAATAGCATCCCAGCAGAATATGTTTTATAAGGTGTGTAGAAACGTCTCTTGCGGGGATATCAGAATTGTGGAAGATACATGAGCAACTCAGGAACAAGAGTGTGCTAGACAGTCTAAATTGCAGAGGCTTCATAGTTTCTCTCCTCAACTCCCAAATGCTGAGAACACTGGCTTGAGCTGGTTACAAGGACAGCTGAAAGAGAATTTATGACTATTTCCTCCATCCTGATTGTTCCAGTTGCTTTGGAAACATGGCGTTAGGACAAAAGGAGGAAGAGTAATTTCTAATTTCAGGTAACAGTTTATGGTTATGCAGATCGTGCCACTGTCCAAGAACACAAACAATACTTGAAGAAGATACTCCACATCGTAACAAGGGGCTGTATTTCAGAGCTGTCATGTGATGCTAAATTCGGCCATTCTTGCACAGGTCCTTGTATATGTCAGGTTACAACATGTAAGAAAGGATAAGTGTTCTTCATTTCTGTGCTACTTTCACAATTTGAAGGAGGGATTTCAGGAAAAAAAAACCTGTTAGTGATTCAGTAGTGACTTTCAGACTGTACAGGTACAGTGTGGAGTTAGCTACATTTAGGCATTTAAGCTCAAAGAAAGTACTGCTGGATATCTGTGTCGTGAGGCTTTGAACTGTACTTGCACTATGCATCTAGTTTCCCAGTGTCTTCCCGTGCCTTCCTGCAGTCTTGAGAATCTCAAATTTACATCTGGTTTTGCCTCTGACTAGCCTATGTTGTTATACTTCTCTGATTTCTTTGGGGCCGCATTTTATGTACATCACTTGTCTTTACCGAGAGCAAGGTTGACAGGTTGGAGTTGGCAGGGGAGAGAATGAAGGATGGGAGGGACTCACCAAGAAAGCAGTTTGTATGCCAGCCAGGACACATTCTGCTTTTCAATGCAAGCGGGTGAACTGGACGTGCAAATGATTTCTTGCGCAGCCGGAGGCCTTAATTTCAGCTAGCGAACTTTATGCAGAGATGCTCAGTGTTCACCGTTCCATTGTAGAGTTCTTTCCAATAAGGGATATTGCTGGCATTACCTCATATCTCAAACAGAAGGCTCTATATTGTCATAAGGACGTGTAGACAAGTGGCCATGAATTAAAGGTGGAGAAAACCAGATCTGTCCAATGAAAGAGATTATGTGTAACGCTCCAAATTCTGAGCCCTCCCAATTTATTTTTCATATCACCAACATGGCCTTAAATTTTTTTCTCCTGGATTGTCATCCAGTGAGAGACACAAGCTGTTAAAACTTACAAGACAAAAGGAAGACAGTCAAGGACATTTGTTCATTTCTTCATAGGAAGTAAAAATAAGATATCTACTGAACTATAACCCTGACAGGGTTTTCATTTGAGGATGTTTCCCTTGTGTACCTACCAGGATTCCTGTTGCATGCAAGTGTGGTCAACATTCTAACAGCTGATGAAAAGATGAATGTGGCTTCTTTATATAGTGTCCTGGTTTAAAAAAGTGGTGATTAAATTAACCAAATCTCCAGGCCTGCCAGAGAAAATGAGGGCAGGAAGTATAGTTCTGAGGTTGCAAGGGTTTAACTGAGATTTATTAAGAAAAGACTAGGTAAATAAAACTACTGGTAAAATCCACTCAGAGCATTTGCTGAGATGGTGAAAACCCTTAGGAGAACATAAAATATTTCAAACTTCAAAAGGTGAGGATTCAAAAAATTGTCTGTTGCAATGCCTTACACACTTATCCTATTTAAATACAACAGTTGCAAACTCTGCAGTCTGGAATCTGATTTTTTTCAACCCTGTCAGCCAATAAACAGTCATTTTCCAACACTTTGTGGTTGTTTAAACAGTGGCTTAAGGAAGCATGAGCTTAAGAATGACTGACATTAGACCTACTGTAAGTCATTATTCCAGGAAGGATTTGACATGACAGTCAACAGGAGAAGAATTATGATCAATGTCAAAGACATTCATTTTTCCTTTTAACAGAGAATACCTCATTTTTGGCTGCCTCTGCTTCCTTTTTACTTCTCATTCCCTGTTGGGGCTACAGTGTTCAGCTGGGCATTTGAGAGTCTGGGAAAAGAACTTTTTGGAAAACCACAAATGTTATTAATGTTTGATTTAATTCTTACATTCCCAAAGCAACAAACTATTTTGAACATCCAGATGATTTGTGTGTGACAGGTTAGTGATTGAAGCTCACAGTGTTATTAGACAGTAGGCTGTAAATTCAGCCGTGCTTATCGATAAACCTATCGGTTTGCGCATTTTTGAATCTGCTGCCGCGCAGTTCTGTACCGTCTCCAAATAATCAGACTTCTTGGATGGATGGGGAAGTAATTTGCTTAGCTGTTGCAAATTATTCAGAAGGCAAATTTGCTGCTTTGTCTGGGATTCTGCTTTTTAAAACTTACTCTTCTTTTTATTCTACCTTTTGATGTTATTCAAAGCACGTCTACTAGTCACACTACTACTGTGCATATGGTGTTTTTGTGATCCCTCCACCATGTGAAGACTTGCAAGAAGCCTGAAGCAAAACAATATGGTATAATTACTGAGTATAAGACCTGATCATGAACTAGAACTGTAACGAATGGCTTTTACTCAACTGTAGGAAACTGCTTTCCCATCAGTTGAAGCAGTGTTTATATCCACGCCCGTGTACAAAAACGGATGCGGGTTGTGTAAACACCTGGTGTGTGTAAGAGGGCTGCAGGCTTGCTTGTAGCCTGAGCCACTTACCCTTCAGATGATCTGGCTGCAAGAACGTTTTGTCCTGCTGGGCAGAGTTTTGCACATGCTTTCCAGAGTTAAAACTCTGACTATCGATGATAAGCGTTGTCTTTATTTTCGTGCAAGGAAGGAAGTAGGGGCTAAAGGAGTTGAGGTGTTACATGATGAGTCTTACGCAGATGTTGAAACAGAGCCCGTTCTCTTCAGGAATTCCAGCTTTAAACATTTCTTTGTGAACTTCCTCGCCCGAGAGTAGGATTATCTCAGACTTTACTATTTTGTTACTGTATTTTGTGTGTATAATCTTAATTATTTTGCTGTGTGATCTTTGTGGTTGCTGCTTTGAGATGAGACTATATCATTTGGCCTACAGTTTCTGTGCAGTCTGCAGGGAGTTAAGCGTAACTCGCTGGGAATGTTAATGGAAGTTGTGCGTAATTTGCTCATGCATCGCACTGAAATTTACCCTTTGGGGTTACTGAGCCCGTGAAAATTCTACCAAGTCTACCAGAGGACTGATGAAACCATCACATTATCAATGACAGATTTACACGCTCCTCGTGTTCTGTACTTTTCAGATTTTGCAGCTCTGTTTTATGAAACTTTGCAAACCCAAATCCTTCCTGCTGTATGCCCATCTTGTGGCGCTTCTTGGAGGAGTCAGGCTTTACTGTGGTGAGAATATGTGGTGAAAACAGCCTGTACACCAAAAATTATGTAGTACTTCATGTATTAATAGACTGCTACCGTTAGAGAGAACTACATTTCAACAGCATAATGCTTATATAATTAATAAAATCTGAAGCTTAGAAAATCAGAAGCGTTAAATAAAATGTGGGAGGTTGTACCCACGTCACAAAAAGAGAGTAAGGATTATTGCAAGAAGCAGCGAAGTCCCTAATGTAAGATCTCTGATCTCTGTGCTTCTGTTTCTCAATAGAGACCCTAATAAGTTAAATACCATTGCTTTATATCAACTCAGTCTCAAGGTGAATGACAATTGGTAGAAAAAAATAGGTTTGACACTTACTAGTACATACATTTTCTGGTTTAAAAAGTCCTGCAGAAACCTCCCTCAGTTACAGCACAGTGCTATTCTGTGCTTTCTTAACAGTTAGTGTATTTAATTTTTCATCATGAAAAAAGCCAGTACCTGACAGATTCCACTGCTATACACACCTGTATTTGCTCTGAACCTGCTGGCCTGATAAATTGTTAAGTTGGTCACATGTTGTTTTAAAAAGGCAAAGAACAAGTTCCTAATAAAAGAATGCTACGTATTTCTTCTAAAAGGTTAAAAAGCATTTCTCAGGGCTCTTAAATTACCATATTCTGATACCAAGGGAAAATAAAACCTGGGCTTAGAGTCTTGTTTGTACTTAGAGGGCTTTCCGGACAGGAAGGCAATCTTGATGCAATTCAGTAAGCCACAATACCAGTGGGGCATTACAGGTGAAAAAATTGCAGCTGTACCCCTCACCACAATGTATTACAACTGTACGGTGGAATATTTCCTGTACAGAAATAGGGCTTGGTTAACTTTGTTTCCCCAGAGTAGATCACATTAAAATGTTATAAAATCATGATTTCCTGCATTTGAATACTTGTGGTTTCTCAACTGGTTCCAATATTACAAAGGGGTTTTTTTATAGCTTCTATTAGTTGAAGATGTATAGAAGCTTTTTTCCAAAGTCAGCTAAAAGGCAGTTATGTATTTCTAAAGCACAACTTCTCTCAGAAGACAGGAGTTTTCTTTCACATCTTTTTATTATAGCTTTAATATTTATTTTATAAACTGCAGTACAGATGTAAATTTAAATTAAAAGGAAATAAATATGCTAATAGGACCATAAATAAATTTGTTAAACAGAATTGAAAGAAGCAAGGTATATGTTATTACTCAGAAAGCAAAATAGTAGCTATTTTCATTATTCAGCCGAAGACCTCAGCATGGATAGGGAAAAAAAATTAAATTAAGCTGGTATTGCACATTGAATTTTAAAGTGAGTATCTATAATAAAATATTCTAGCTTTAGGACAAAATTAGTTAAACCAAATTCAAAGAGAAGTAAAACACATTCTGTGAAGAAATTACATGGGATAATTTTGCAAAACTTCTCAAACTGTGGTACGTGATTATTCCTGAGTGTTGAAAACTGAGAGCACTACATAGCAGAATAACTTTTACTGCCCAAAATACTCGGATTTGTGTGGAAGTACAGAAAGCCATAATAAAAATACAAGGGAGATTGCTGGGGGGACAGCCAATGCTTTGTACAACTAGAAAGATTTTAGTCCTAGTACTGCTGCTAAGCCTACTAAGACCAAGCTAAATTTTTATCTCACTGCAAGCCACCGCAGTTTTGTCATTTTTTTTTTTTAATTTGGATCTTCATGAAAAGGGCAAATCAGTGGTCTGTGTTCCACACTGATAGGATAATGTCTTGGCCCTGAGGAAGGCTAAAAAAGTGTTACCCAACGGGCAGTTCAGTTCATAGCACACCTCCACTGTGTCAATCGCATAAGATAAACAGGATGTTGAAGTATCCTACAGTTGTCCAAATTGATGTTCCACTGGTCAGATTGGATTGCTTGTGTCATGTCAACAGGCATATTACAGAGCTTTTATTCTACTTAATTTTCTTTTGAGCGTATTTTCTACATATGTTTTCTGCAGGGTTCTTTTGCTATTTTAATACAAATAAAAGCTCACAATCAAATTTGAAAGTAATTGCCAAGAATTTTTCCCAAATAAAAATCTGGATAAAGCTTTTTATTTCCTACTGCTCAACTTCTGTTCATCTAATGGGAGTATTGTATTTTTAAGGCAGTTGGCCCTAAAACAGTAGAATATCTTAATAACAGAATAGCTTTATTACAGAGCAATCAGTTTATTCATGCTCAGGAAGCTGGAGTTACAATCTCAGCATGGGTTGGCGTCTGACACAAAGTGCTGGTTTGTATTGTACTCTGCCTCTCTTTCACTTAGGTGGCCCTGCTTGGAGAAGATAAAACATACACACGCTTCCTGTCTTTTGTGTGCCTCTACTTGTACAGTAGTTGCTTCTGGAATAACTTAATTTCCAAAAGGAAGCGCCCACCATCTGAGGGACTGAGATTCAAGAAATGAACATTCATTCTGTATTTATTTAGTTTGTAGTGTAAACACGAAGCCTGGCTGAAAGCAATATTAAGGACATTCTGCGGCACAGCCGTTAATCTCTTTCTTTCTCAGCTGGGCAAGATGCATTTTGCCGCCTAAGAGATCTGCATGTGTATAGTTAAAGGTCCATTTTTTATACTGAGCTTAAACATTATATGCTCTAGTATTTAAGTAATAAAAAATAATACTCTTATATACCCTTCATTCGGCAACCTCAAAGCTGTAGGCAGGTAACTGTAGCTTTTTTCCTAGAGATGAAAAAAAAAAAAAAAGTCTGCAAAAGAAAATGGGATTAGCTAAGAAACCGATATATTTTAACTATTTCTGTCCTAAATGTCTTTGCCTGGGATCTGTTGGCGTTACGGCAATCTGCGCAGTGTATGATCATTTATGGTAATGGGACAGCTGTGGAAGTGTGCTGGTACTGGCCCTCTGCTCGCTGGAGAACTCTGCTCTGGGAACACAGCTAGTGATGATAAGTGGCATGCGACCAAGGCTTTTCAAGCCTATTGTAGCAGTGTAGTCTACAGCTGGGGGGATAACATCAGGTGACAGGAAAATCTAGAAGCATGTTGTGATTATGAAAGCCCTTAAAAAGCACATGCGGATCAACAGTCATTTCTCTCCCATTGTGTCTTATTATTACGCATAACTTCAAGCAGGAATAAGGAGTATCCATGTGGTCAATAGGGTCTGCAGCACACAGATTAAAATACTAACACCTAACATAGTGTTAACATGTTACGTAGCATTTCTTGACCCCAGGTTTCCAAAGAAGTAGTAAATGATTCTGCTACAGATAATGTGTATTCACCACAATATATGGTGAATAAAATCCCCCATGATCTACCACATTGTAGTGCATTAGTGGGAATACATCATGCGGATTATTCTTGCTGATGGGTTAACAAGCATGCAGGAAATTACTTGAAGGATACAAGTCTTTAGGGGGATTTTAGAGTTACTTTTGGTTTTGGGTGGGGGCTTGTGAAATTTATTTGATAGAGATTTCAGCTCTGCTCTAATTGAGACAGGTTCGATGTGTAGAGAGTTGATGTATGTTCACAGTGGTGATTCTCATCTATGCTAGTGTAATATATATGAAGGATTGGGGTTTTTTTTCTTAAAACAGAGTAAAATGTGAGATTCACAGAGAACAGGATTCCACACTTTCCTAATTCAAAAGATTTCTGCTCCAAGGCAGCTATTTAAACTGTTTATTTGTGTCCTGTACTTGCACGGGGCCAGGAACATGGGAACAGTCACTCAGAGGGAACTGTCAGAATTGCTGATACACTATTCTCATTCGTCATCGGAAGCACCATGTGGTTTTTAGATTTTCCATGTCTATAGTCCATAGCAGTAAAGAGAAAAAGGAGGAGTCTTCCGATTTTCTACTTTTTGAATGTACTTATTAACAGTTTTTGTTGTGAGTACTTGGATTTTAGGTGGTTTCTTTATAGCTTCTCACTTCTGCTTCTGATCTCTGTTGTAATGCTGCTGAAAACAAAGTATTTGACTGCTGTTTTACTCTCTATGGCCCTAATCATCCTTCTGTATACGTGTTTGTGCCATAGTATGTGGTTTTCCTGCAGAACAGAACGTGGAGATTCTTGGTTAAATCTGAGCCCGCAGTTAAATAGTAGTTTTATGGGGCTGTACAGTAATGGTTCTGTTTGCATTTTACAGTTGAATAAAATAATTCCACTTAAAACTTTGAGAGCTGGGAAAGAAAGCAAAAAGCTATGGAGAAGTGTCTGTTGAAGAAGCATGCTTGTTGTTTAGCAAGGAAGTCTGTGGTTAGATATGCTTTGTTAGTGTTTAGTTTTATAGAGGCAGCACTAGTGATCACATTTTCTGAGAGCTAATGATTATCTGAATTATAGCTTAGGTTTTATTCAAATATTTATGGTAAAAGTACCATATTTAATTCTACATATGGGGAACTTTTTGCCGCGGCTAATTCACTTATTCCCAATGCCTATGACTCAGTTCTGGCATTATAGCCCATTTCCAGGCTTTCACAACTATTATTTTTGGCAGCCAGTATTGCCCAGAGCTACCATCTTTGTTTAAACTTACCCAGATCAGGCATTAGTAATAAACCCACTAGAACAAATAAAGCTAGATATGTAGGAATCAAAGACTCTTAAGTCAGCTAAGTCTTTTGCAAGCTTCAGACTAGAAAACTTACAATTTGGACAGTCCCAAATCATGAGCAGTATTTTGTACAGGCAACCACATAAAGTGCATCTTTGACTTTTTACTTGTAATGTGTAGAGGATACCTGGAAACAGACTGTTTCTTGCTCTGTTAGATTTTTTTGACATAGTACAACACAGGTAGGAAAAATTCTCTGAGCAAAAATAAAGAGCATTACTATGGTATTGTAATTTTGAGTGTTTTTCCCCAGGCATTAAAGGTTAAAATAGTTCAGCACCTTGTTTTGAAGAAATCAAGAGCTCTGTAGTGTCGCTAAAAGCAAAAAGAATAAATCCATTGTTACTTTGAAATATGGCTACAAACACAAGAGCGGACTATTTCATACTGCTGTTGTTGTGCCCGGCACCATTGTACAGTTAGCAACACAGAACCCAGAAGGATGTTTTCCAAGTCATCAAGCCCAGCCTCCTCCCATCAGGGCAGTGCTTGTTACTCTCTCCAACTTAGCAACAAGACAAGCTTTTTAAAACAGCTGTCATGAGTGCCAAGGCAGTCCTCAAACCTCCCTGTCTTTCCCCGTTCAGGTTTCTAGCCTTCCACTTTATTCGTTGACCAACTCGGTTTCGACTCATACTTTCTGTAGACCTTTTCCTTCTGTTAATTAACTGCTTCTCTCGTGAGGTGTCTGGGTAGAGCAGTCATGTTCCTTTTGTTTTCCTTCATTTGGTCTTCAACTCTGGACAGATCCCAGTGTGAGTTTTAACACGAAGAGTTGGAAAAGTATACTGTGTACCACGAGGCCCCACTGTTGTCATATACATGCCAGTTAATATTTGGAAATATCTTACCTGATGTCTCTCAGGATGGCATTTGTTTTATGCAGGCATCCTCATACTGCCTCATAATTTTCCATGGGATGTTTACATATCTTCACCATTTCCAATTAAATGTGTAGCTGATAAACAAAAGTGTTGCTATCTTTATGTATATGGCATGCTTTCTGATGTTAAATCAGTTGCTTTTTCTCAGATTCTAGTTTTTGAAATTGTCAGTGCTCCTGATTGATATTCCTGTGTTACTCTGGTATGTATATTGCTTGCACCAGAATTTTGCTGGCAGTTTCACATACTTTTTTTTTAATTTTATTTTTTATTTTTCCTTCCATCCTGACCTAAAAATACTTTAGTGACCGTGGTTGCTTTTTCAGGTATCTCTGTGACTTGACAGATGTAGTAAAAGTCCATATGTCAGGATCTGTGGTTCTACATTAATTCTTCCAGAATTCTTTGGTGGTAATTTATGTTCCCTTGCCCACCCCAGCTTGAACCACTGAGCTCTCTGAGTTTTCCTCCTTAACCTTCATTCCCATTAATTAATCAGCCTGCTGTCACCTCCATGTGCATTATTGTCCTTATTGAGTAACGAGAAGGAATACTTACAGAGCTTTTTTCTAGCTGTGCCTGGTTTTACTTGCATCTCTACCACATTCTTACTTTTTTCCTGGCAGTATGTATGTGTACGTCTGTACACAAACACGCAGGGATAAAAAAGGTGAGAGCACATACACGTGTGCTTTTTTACTATTTGCTTTATGTCCACTTGACTTTTAATATCTCTTGAGCACGTACAAGTGCTGTGGATTTCTGCATCTTAACTCTGAAATCTTAGTATCTTACTGACTTTGCATTTGTTCTAAGTTCATATTCACATTCATGCTACTACCAAAAAAAAAATAAACCCAAACAAAACAAAACCCTAAGACTCAACCCTTTAAAATGTACGCTTTTACTAAAAGTTGGTTTATAGTGTCTTTAGAAATGTCTCTAACAAACATACTCTCTGGTGCAGTGGTGCAGCCAGGAATAGGTTATTTACAGATTTAAAATGAGGGATGTGATTAAACAGAAGCTACTATGTATTTATTGGATTTGAGTTCTCAAAATTGCACAGTTGTCTAAATAGCATATTCCGTGAAAGAAAAATTGTGTGATTACAAGTACTTCATGATTTGTCCCATGTGTTGGCACACTGCAAGATACTCTGTTGCCTTATGATAATTTTTACTCTGCATCTCGGATCGTTTTATCATGACAATAAATGGGTAATCGATAAATTTGTGTTTTGTTGTGTAGCAAAATTGAAAGAGCTAGTTAAAGTAAAAAAAAAAAAAAAAAAAAAGATTATTAGAATGTCCTTGATAGCATGATGTGATGACATCTGACGGCTTCTTTGGCAGCACAATACAAATAATGATAGATGAATTGTCATTGTAATTCTCAGGTACTGGGAAACAAGTAGGTATTTTTGTACCTAGTAAGAGAGAGTTTGAAGTGTTATGCAGCAATGCCATTCTAAAAATGTTTTAATTCAAGACACCACAGAATCTGAGCAACAGTTCCAATTCTGATTTTCTTTATGACAGCTTACTTTAGTTTTAGTTATTTTTAAACTTTCAGCGTGTACAGTAAATCCCATTATATTTGCAATCAAGCATAAAGTAATTATGCCTTCTCCCTTTTATCACAGGTTCCATGCAGCTTGGAGTACTGGGATGAGCTTCAGAAATCGTTTGTTGCATTCCGGGAATTCAGTCTATCAGAAAGCAAAGTCTGTGAACTGCAGCTGCCCAGTATCAGCCTTGTGAATGATCAGAAAGAGCTTGTGGCCTCCGATCTGTGGAGGATCGTCCTGAACAGCAGCCAGAATGTGCCTGATGACCAAAGGTAATTTTAAAGGAGGGAAAACCAGAAACCTAATGCTACACTCTTGAGATCTTTTTCAAGAGACTTAGGAAATAAGATGTCATTTTCATATACAGTAAGAGTAGCTGGTCTTAAATGAGCTTCAGACTGTAGTTCACCTTCATGCGAGGGCATAATGTGTGCACAAAAAGAGTTCTCTTTTAGATCTGTGGGCAGTCTGGCAGCATCACATTCATCCATTTTCCAAATACAAGGATTATTCAGAAGTGAAGACAGACAGGCCATATTCAGAAACTTCCTAGCTGCACAAGGCAGTAAAATTAGCCAATTAACAAAAGAAGGCTGAGGCACAATCTATGGTGTAACGTAGTAGTTAACATTCTTCTTCTGTGCACTCCCCAGACATCAGCCTTATCCTGTCCTCAGTGCAAGTGATTGACTAAAATAAGCCAAGTGTCTATTCAAATCCACTGATGGATCCTTGGTACTTCAAAGAGCATCACATTATTATTTGCACAGCTTGCTTGCTCTGCTAACAGTAAACAAAATGAATCAGTGTTTTCAAACACAGGGGATCCTTTTTTTTTTTTGTTATGTTTACAGCTGGAAGCAACATACAGTGACATATGTTCACTCTATTTGCATTCATTTAGTTCTGGTTAATACGTAGAGTAAGAAGAAATGAGTACAAGTTCTCTCCACAAAACAGCAGTGGAATTGCTTTCAAAGACTTTTGAATGTTTTACAGTTAGAGCTGAAAACCCAGAATGACCCTGTTGGATCATTGGTATTTGGAGATTGTTGCTGCCTGTGTATGAACACATGCTTGAGTGAGTGTGTAGCATACCCACGTATGTTACATATATACTACATACACATATAGCTACAGAATTCAAAGCAATCAGGAAATACAAACATGGCTAACACAATCAATGGCAAAAATTAAACATCTGGTTTCCATTAATAGTATCAGGTTAGAAATGATTTCTTGATGTTAATTGTGAAAGAATGCATTTTCATCATTGAGAAGTGTTTTAGACAAGGTTAATTCCTCTGAATGTGGGACTTTGGCAAAATTGCCTTCCTGGTCAGCTTAACACCACAGAAATGTGAACTCGGTGGGAACTGAAAATGGAGTAGTGAAGTTTAATCGATTCTTTTCATCAAGACATTTTGCACTGTAATCACGTTTGTTCTTTTCTGCTCAAGTAGGGTTCATCACTATAGGCAGAGTTTCATTCAGGGAGCTCTGATAAGCTACGAGTTGTAATCATTCAGAAAGAGACAACATTTAAAATGAAATACAGATAAGTAAAAAAAAATTAAGAAAAAAAGTTAAAAAACAGTTTGGACTATGGTTAACATCAGAAACATTTTACAGCCCATGAATTCACTTGCCTAGAAGGTCCAAACTCCTGTGGTTTTCAGCTGGGAGGCCACAGGCCTTCTGCACAATAGTGACCATCCTCAGTGGTGTCAGAGCGCAGTTATAAAGGGGTGGAAATACCCTAATGGCCTTGAGGTACCAGAAAGACTCCAGGGAAGACAGCTGTTCTGTCCACAGCAATAATATCAGAAGCACTGTGTCCTCCAGATTGTGTGTATGCACAAAAAGCTACAGCAGAAACTACAACTAAAAGAACATGAAGCATTAGCAGTTTGCTTAATAGGGATAGCAGGAAAGGAAAGAAGTCGGCAAAACGTGCCTGCCACACCACTGAAGCATTTGAAGGTAAATAAACAAAAGAGAAAGAGGGAAGTTGAGGGAAAGTGTCTTGAACTGCTAGCTCCTTAAGCATATGTACAGAGACTTCAGAGTCACTAGTCCTGGTACTTCTGGTGGCCTGAAGAATTTGTAATAGCTTCACACCTACACGAACTAACAATAGACAGGAAATTCAGGTGTGTGTAGGTCAGGGTGGACTCCATCCAGAACACAGAAACCTGAGGAAAGACCCTGATTTCAGTCAGCAAAGAGAAACTGTTACATTCCCTGCCTCAGCAGCAGTTTCAGATAGAAATTAGAACTGATGTCTCTTTATACTAGCTTCAAACAAGGCTGCGCTGTGGGCTTTCTCAAGGGTGACAGTAGGAAGGTCTGGTGTGGAAGTAGTAGTCCCAACTCACCTGGAGTGATCTGTCTCAGAGAAACTTAACAGGTCAGAAGAAGAGAAGCCGTTCTTCAGAGATGAGGCTTTGACTTGTGGTGTATGAGGCACACTCTCTCTCTCTCTCGGAGACAGAGCAAATCATGCCAATCACATGTCACTGACCTGAAACTGTGGCTTCATTAAACCGACATATTGCTGCCAGTATGGCTATTTTCTTGTGACCAAGTGTCATGGTAGATTGCAGTGTTAGGCTTATTCCTAAAACAAGTGTTGAACATGAGATACAGGCTTATGAGAAGAGCCACAAAGGAGCTGTACCTAAAGCTCATGCCCAGTGTTAGACCAGGTAACTTCAAGGCTGGAGGATGTGCAAGTGAGAGCGAGAAGTAAAAGGCTGCATAAAAGTTGAGTCTTGGTTTTCATGGAGACTTATGATTATTTGACATTAATTGCATGCCGTAACTGTAGGATTGATTGACAAGTTTAATTCACTTTTAATTGTAAAGTATAAAAACCCTCAGTCATTGAATTTTCTTTTCTTAGTTTGATCTTGTATTTTGGGTCGGACTAACAGCTGCCATATGCATGCAGCTGCTGCTCAATGATGTTTTTTCCTTCAAATTCTGCAGGGTTTTTTTGTAGTAACCTCTATGATATGCTAATTACTAATACCAGAGAGCTGATCCCTAGTGTTTTAAATACTTTATTACTGATTCCTAACATCACTTATAAAGTATGAAACTTATGTGGCTCATGTGACAGGAAAACAACAAGGTTTGTGAGAAGATACGGATCCAGCTGATGTGCTGAGCACTAGCTGGCAGACTGAAGTATATCAACCAATAATGAATATGGGAATATGCGAAGATGTCATGATCCAAATCCTGTGGTATGCAAGCTTTTTCTGAGATTGAGCAGGAACTAATTAGAAGTAAACAAATCAATGAGCTGTCTGGTTAAGAACATAGTATATATATGTATGTTGGGTTTTTTTAAGAATTTTCTAGACCGTTCATTCTTCAATATATGTTTAAATGAACGTTTATGAACATTTATTGAATGAATTAAGAAATTTGAAGTCCTAAGTGAAATAATTTAGCGTCTCCTTGTGGAATTTAGTATAGCGACCATGGAAGGAATCATATATGGCATAAATGACTGTTTATGGAAGACCTTAAAATAGGAGATCAAAAGGAAATTATAATAAAATAGATTATTTTTATAGGTTGCATTTTTATGTTACAGGACTAGCAAATTAAAATCAAAATTACTTTTATGTTAAGCCCTGTTTGGTTGGTGAAACACTAAAGCCCCTCCCTGGTTTGTTTGGGAGGGGTTTATCATTCCTTGTTTAAATGAGTTAATGTTACAAGATGTTTTATATATTTGTGCATCTCCTGTGTAATATAAGCAGTATTTTTATAATTACTGACATACTAATGTGAAATAGCAATTAAAAAATGCATTAAGATACAAACCATGAAACAAGTACAAAAACTTTCCAATAAGCCTTAAATTGCTACCTTTTAAAAATTTAAGTGAGGAATCATGATCATATTTCTTGCCAATTGTTCTAGCTTTTATTCAACCTAAGTGATGTACTGGATTTTGACCTTTAACAATTTGGGTTCAGACTAGCATTTGAATCATAAATTAAATGAGTTAAGTGGTCTCTTTCTACTTCCCAGTGGATATTTTCCCATGTTGCAGTTTCATCAGAAACGGCAGTTTTGGTTTAAATGCTCCACTCTTAAAATAACAAGAATAATGTAGGTCACTGTTAAGTCATTATTCCCAGTTGCCATATATTTAACTTGAACTGCTTTACATGGTGTGAAACTATCATCCTTTATAACATGTAATGACTTTGAACGCTGGTATTTTAATTTCAAAAATTCTGATATTTCACAGGATTGAAAAAAAAAGGGGGGGGGGGAGAGAAAAAAAATCTGATAGTATAGTCAAGTCAGTTTTGTTCAGAAATTCCTCTGGTTTTGCTACACCCATTCCTCAGCATGTTGTGCCAAGCACAGAGCAGTAGAAGCTGGTTATTCCTTCTCTCCCCAGTGTGGACAGTCCACGCTACATTTTGCACCTCCAAAGCAGCTAATATTGGAATTTTTTATGTTGTATTAATTTGATGGACAAATGTTGATTTTGCAATCAGCTCTACCTCTGATATTAATGTTCCTACTGTTGTTCACCAAGAATTAATAGAAAGTTTCCTGGGTTTTCAGCTAACTGCTTTATTTTCTGTTTCTGCACAATATGTGATCAAGGAAGGTGTCATCTGTGCTTTATGCAATGCAAAGGAGAATGTAGCAGTGCTACCTGTTTGATGCAACCCTACACAGGCAAAAAGTTTAAATTGGATTTAACTTGAAATCAAAGAGTCATGGTGATTGTAAGGACTACAGTGCCCATTTAAAAACTGTTCCTTTGATACTATGATCTCTTACTAAAGGGGTTTTTTTGAGGCAATACTGTAGTAATGTTTGTATATTTTGTCTTATAACTGGTTGATACTGTCCCTAAAATTCTGTTTCTAATCAAAATACAATGAGCAGAAATTGTTAAAATATTGTCAGTTATTCTGAGAGAGCTGACAGGTTTCACAGATTCAAAAGTATTTAATGGTCTAAATCAGCATAAGAATTTTGATGGGGTTTAGATTTGCTTCCATGCTTTCTTCCAACAATCTAAGGCATATCCACGGCAGAGCAAAGCAAAGCATTCCGTTTCTCTGCGTCTAGGCCAGCCCCATAGATGTTTTATCTTGTGAACACAAAGAATAATTTTATTTCCAAAGATGCCAGTTCTCAAAAGGCCTGTACCACTGTTTGTGAAATACAGATGCCATTTGAGGTAAGAAAAACACAGGAAGGCAGCTGACACTCTCATTAAGTGGTCTGTCTCTCATCCTTCACTGACCTCATTCATTCTTGATATCATGTCTTGATTCCTTGATAATCAGCTAATTTTAGCTGCGTTTTATTGCTATACAAGTATTTTAATTTTTGCACACAAATCTAAAGTTGGGTTTAAGCTCCATAAGTAAATACCATACTAGCTAGTTACCATAACACAAAATAGCACTGAGAAATTTACCTGTCCGTGGAATTCTGTGCATTTGCGGCCGAATGTTTTGAATGTCTTAGCAACCTTTAGAATTGTGATGTAGTGTCAGTTTGTTTCGAGAGACTGTAAGATAATGCTTGGAAATTCGTGACATCAGGAGCATGGCTACAGAAGAAAAAAATCAGTGGCATGGCATTTTAAATGTATGGTTAATGTGTTGTAATAGATGCTAGTAAAAGGCTTCAGGCTGAGATTATAACATTTGGAGATTCTTTTTAAATGTTGACTGTAGAGTGAGAAGGGCAAAGGGAAGAAAGCTTACAAGGACAGGGTTTATGCCCAGAAGTAGTTTGATGGTTGCGAGTTGGTTTCTTTAAAATAAAATTTTAAAAAATCATTCTGCAGACTAGATTAGCTTTCAGCTCATTCTTACAGTTTCAGTAATGGCAATGTACTTTGTTTAGCTATTTCAACAATTAAAGATAGCTTGTATAATTTGGTCTTATTTTCTGTAAATGTGCTTGGCTCCTGTGGTTCGAGTGTTTCTTTGCGTGACAGATATGTTGTTGGATTGCAGTCTTGTCTGCTGTGTTCTGTTTGGGAAGAAGTAGGTACACTAACATCAGCAATTAAAAGAAAACTTTGACATTGACCGAGTCAGAAATCCAGAACGGCACATGGTCAGTTCCTACGGTAAAGTGATAAAATCCTGCAGGTGCTGAACTACGACTTTGTTTTCTACCTTCCCCAGCTCAGAAAGTGAATCTGGCTCACAAAGCGTGTGCGATCAGCTTGTAACCCCCACAGCATTAGCAGCCTGTACCAGGGTTGACTCCTGTTTTACTCCCTGGTTTGTGCCATCACGAAGTATGCTGATCCAATTTACTTACTTGGAAGTCCACCTCTGCCATCACCTCGATCAACTAGGCACAGGTATGTATTTCTTTATGTGGAATAATAAAAAGATATCATTCATATATGCTACTGAATCAGTGTTTTTCAGTCTGAGGTCCCCATTTCCTCATGTAAGCAGACATTCTTGAGATAAATTATCACCAACAACCACCAACGGTACAGATTCAGGGTAAAACTGATGAATTCCGCGTATTAAGGAAGTACATGTGGCAGGCAGTGGGACTGGCTGGTCAGCCCCCTTCCTCCCTCCGGAATGGTAACTGTAGAAGCTGTCTGTTTTTCGTAGTCTGATTAGTGACAGCAGGTGCCACTTCAATTTTGAGCCATTTAGTGAATGAATTTGATCCTTTAAATTTTCCAGCGTATTAACAACACTATTAAAACACTTGAAGATTTTGCAAGCCCCTTAGTAAGAATTCCTTGAAAGAGCTCTGAAAACTACAGCTAACTGTAATTGCAATTATGATCACTTTTGGGGCTGCATCTGGTTTTGTTCAGTGCTCTCTGTCATTGCATTAATGGCAAATACATTCCAAGAGATCTTTAGATTATTCCCTGATTTTTCAAATGCCAGGAATGCTTTCCATGGAAGATGAGCAAATATCGTGGCGCATTTTGACAAGGAGTAGTTTTTGTGTTTCTGCAAGTATTGTGTTCATTATGAAATCACACTAAAACTGACACTCAAGTATCTAGCAAATAATTCTGTGTCTGTTGGCTACCTCTATCAGTAGTACATAATCTTCCTTACTATTACACTCCCAGTTCTGCATATTTGATCTTTAAAATTACATGTACTGGAAAAAGCAAAGATCAGATTAAAATCAAACCCAGCTGTTTCATGTTAGAACAGCAACTGAGTTTTCTGCTGATGCTGCTGTTGTTCTAGTTATAACACCTAAAAGTTTTGGGGCTCTGTAGAGCCATGTTGTATGCAAAGGGAGCACAAAATTTAGCGTATCCATTATGCTTTTGTAGAATAATAGGGCTTGATCCTGGAAAGCAATGAGTGTTTGGGTTCCAAATCTACAGAACACTAGAGCGTATGCTAATGTTAAGCACGTCAGCAGTTCGGCAACGTAGATAATAACGTCAGTGGAAATACTCACGTGCTTAATGCTACACGAGCGGTGGACGTGCCTTGCGGTGTCTGCTGCCTCGGTGCTCAGCACTTTACAGGACGGAGACTTCAGTGAATGTGATAAAATATTTTTTTATATATATATTTCTCATACTTAAGTCTCAGGATATTGATTTGTTTAGTTTCTAGTATTCTGGGGTAATACATCGCGTCTCAATGGGTTTGTGGTCTTGAGTTCAAAGCAGCAAAGACAGTTTTCACTGTGGAGCCTGTTAGCCTGCACAGTCACATGTCAGCAGATATTATATTGCTAATTCTTACTGTATTTGCAATATGCTACGTGTGGAATATTGTGTAAATCTACTATAGCAAAAATTCTGAGAAATATGGTATCTGCTTCAAAGAGGTGGCGATCTGGAGTATTGTGCAGTGTGTAAAGCGGTTTGGCTGACCGGTCTATTTACCATTAAAAGATTCAGGGTTGTGGATACTTTTTGTTTGCGGCTGCTATTAATTACAGTTTTATTTTACATCTAATAAACTGGGAACGGAATTTATTTCAGATTTCAGAAATGTCAACTCCTTTATGAATTTTACCTTTGTCATATGTACAAGCAGTTAAAACACAATTTAGAAAAGCATCCATAATGTAGCAGCTAATCTTGCTTGTTCTTCTTTTCAGCACCACCAAAGTTGCTTCAGCCATTTTTATCTGATAAGAGCATGCCATCTGAACTAGAATACATGATAATTTCCTTTGATGAACCTCATGTGTATCTTCGTCAGTGGAGCAACGAGTCGATGTTCCAGGAGATCCAGTTTTCAACTCAAGCTGACTGTAAACTATTGGAGTGCCGAAATGTGACCATGCAGAGTGTTGTGAAACCTTTCAAAATCTGGGGACAGATCGCTGTTTCCAGCAGCACAGTAGGAAGGTTATTGGACTGCACGGTAATGGTGGACCCCATCTTCATCAACTTTGGCCAATACGCACTTCATTCTCTAAATACAGCAATTCAAGCTTGGCAGCAGGTATGCAATTCCAATAGTGAGAAAAAATGTAGCTGTTGTGATTAATTTAAGAGCAAACTAGAATAGAAACTGCACTCATTAATAATACTCCACGATGTAAAATCTTTCATTTACGTTGTGGTTTTTTACTAGTAAACTTTAATTCCACAACAGCAAGGAGAATGAGGAGACAGTGAATGCTGTAAGGGTAAATGTAGCCAGAACTGCTTGCGTTTCAGTGAAACTACATACATTTATACCAGAATAATCAGAATCTTGGTATTGAAATGTATAATATTCCATGAATTGCTGAAAAGGTGAGTGATCCATGACATGGGCGCACAGCTCAGTCTGAGCAGTAGAGCATAATGTTTCCTGCTACTCCTCCTTGTTGCTATCGAAGTTCACCATGAGTTTCACATCAGGTTCTGTGCTGGCAGCATTAATGGCTGCAGCCAGTCCCAGTGTAAGGAACCTTGCTTCTGCCGTGACCCCTCAAAGGCCTGTAATTCCCTTACTCCACTATAGCCTTGAAATCAAATCATTCTCTTCATCTGCCTGAAGACCTCTGTGGAGCCTGGGAATTAATTACCTATCATGGCACTACAATAACAAAGCCTCCAAAAAAGGATAAAACATCTGCTTTATATCAAAAAATTCTTTTTTAAGGGCATTCCATGGTTTTCTTGTTGCAAAAGGACATTCATAAAACAAGATCTAGTGTGATTTAGATCTTTACAGCTGGCTCAAATATCAATGTGAACAAAAATCTTTGTAGCTCCAATTTCTGGTTTTTGTCATATTTTGAACAATGCATTTAATAAAAAACAAACATAGAGCATATAAGAGAGTCCTTGGTAGGCAGTTTCAACCCAAAATATGTCTAACTTAGTACTAGTCCCTCATCGAAGACATGTGTGGCAACTACTGCAAAATGGCCTTCAGAAAGGTCAGTTTCCTCCTAGGATGGAAAAAAATTAGAGATCTCAGACATAACTATACATATAAATAAAATACAGTGCATAAATATTTAAATGTTTTAAACCACATCAGAGTGTGAATGACTGACTGAGGACCCTGTGCCTTGAAGGAATATTCTGAGTTGAAAAAATGGAATTGTGTATTTAAGTAGAGCCATATGTCTCATGGTATATTGCTGACAGGTACATTCTATGAATAGTTGGTACTGATTTATACATGGATTTGGCAATGTTAACATGAGCCACAGGAGGATATACTGCTGTAATTGTTGCTGTAATTTTCTTGTTTCCTCTCATGTCAAGGGTACTTGCCACCATGTTCTGATGTGGTGGGTATCTAGCCCTGAGTATTCAAGATTAAAAACTTGCATTGCTTTGAAATTAGGGACCAGTTAACACACAAGTGGGTTAAAAACAGCTTATTAGATTGTTACCAAGATGTTTTTGCTGCATGTGGCTTTACCTCCCGATTGAAAGGGTGCCACGCACTGCATGGGAAGGGACTGAATTTCCCAATGACAAGCATTGTTTGATGTTTGCTGTTCACACAAAATACAATATATAAATGCTGCCAACTAGAAGCATGGATTTAATAAGCAGGAAAGGTTATTTGAATTCTCTGCATATTTTTTACTGGATTAATATCTGAAACAAGTGATGTTGTAGTCAGTGGACAGACAGATGAAGCATGAAACAATTTGGCCCTGCACCTTTAGGTCAAGAGTTCAGGATTAACAGAAGCCTCTGTCAGTGTCTTTGTTTCCTAGATATGGACTGACTTTTTTTTTCTTTTTTTTTTTTTTTTTTTTTTTTGAGTAATGATGAACATTTTGAAAGTAGATTAAGTCTAAAAAACACCGTGCATACAACTTGCTTTATACTTAGTCACATGCTGAAAATCTGAGAGGATTAGTACTTTTCAAAACAGTTTTCCCTTTTGACATATTTGACTGTCTAATCTGAAATCCCTGTTTAAATACAAGCAGTAACAGGCTAATGCACATCTAAATGCAAAGCTAAAGTAATGGTTTTAATAATCAAATAACTGATCAGGGAACATCGAGATTGTTATTTAGTTTTCTTATTTAATAATAAAATACCGAGTATCGAGTGAGACAGAAAATGCATGTCTCCTGGGAGTATACGTGGAGAGGGAGAGGTTGGTTTCTTTCCCCTTTATTTGGACATTGAAGCCTTTGCAAATTGTTTTATGACATTAGTGCTTTGTGGTATCTAGAGACACGGGGTCAGCTGAGAAAACAACTCTGCAGGTATGGTACTGAGTATTCCTGGGAAAAAAAACCAATTCCTTTGCGGTCTCACACTGCAAATGTTTTCCTAAACCCCTCAGAAGTTATAAAAGCTCCTGTTTTAAACGTGTTGTAAACCATTAGAACTTCTTTTCCTTGAGGTCTCTGCGGTGCTTAACCCTTCCATTGACATCTGTGATCACAGTAGTTTTCCCATCCTTCTACCACAAGCTCAAAGAACGAGGGAGAAGGATACAGAAAATTTGCCTGTAGCTTCAGTTCGAAGGAGAGAGACCAGGTTCACACAGGTCTTCAGTAGCTTGTGAAGTACTCGGAAAATAACTTTGTGCATATAAAGAGGCCTAGGCTTTTATGTTGGCTTTTTTTCCAGATCCAAAGCATTTGCTTTGAAATAGCAGTGAGAAAAGAGGTGAGCAGGAAGTCCTGAGATGGGGAAGGCCTGGTGACTAGTATTATGTGGGATGTTTTTCCACTCTCTGAATAGAATTTACAAAATATTTGAAAGCCCAATAAAGGAGAGACACTTTCCAGGCCTCTCTGAGAGAAAAAAACCAGCTAAATAATGATCTAAAGAGGGGCAGGAAATTGTCCCCCAGGAACTGACCCTAATCATTCTCTGATTCAGGCTGTTGATCTTTTGCTGATTTGTTTGATTTGCTGTTTTAATTCGGAGAAGGACTTCTTTTTTCCTCATCCACACTTAGGTGTTTTCAGCTCCTGGAGTCATCATTCAGCTCTTCAGCATCACTGCCACACAAATGGACTGGTTCTATTTGTTTTTATTATGTCTGGTTTCTCTACACTTTTTATCAATCAAGATTTCCTCAATCCATCCTTTTGCTGATTTTTATTTTTTTTTTTTTTTAAATTGGTCCTTTTCTGCATACCCTAGAAGCTTCTTCTGTCAGAATGCAGTAAATATGGGATCCAGTTCCCTGTGATGGGTCCAAGGAACTGCTGCAGCTCCCCAGCTCAGAGAACCACGAGTGGTACTTCAGCTGGGAAAAATCTCCTGCAGGTACTGCGAGGAGAGTAAGAGTCACTTAGAGCCTTCTTTGTACAATGTGCAGATGCCATACTGAGCTAAAGCTTCTGCGAGGATCCTGTAGTCAGTCACCTGTTATTATGCCTGGCAGCATGGAGCAACATGTTTTTATGCAAATCTTGGTGTTTCCTTGGTTAAAACTTTGGTACTGTTATGAAGTTGAGCTTAAAATACCTCTTTTGGTTCATTATGAGAAGTGTTGCTGTTAAAAGCAAATCTATCATTTAAGAGTAATGATTAATAGCGGTCATTAGCACCAAAACGTGTGCAAGTCTATTAAGCCCAATGGGATAACATTCCCCCAGTACAATTTAGGAGTTCTGTGCATGCCAAAAACTTGCTAAATTCTCTGTTCCCTCCAGAAAATGCAAGAACCTACAGTTTGCGTTATGTTACTTGAAATTTAGTCAGGTAAAAATAAGGAAGTTCATCATCTTCTGGTGTTTTTCCAGTCTCTGTGTCATCAGCAAGAAAATGTATTGAGGGGGAGGGAAAACTTCTTACACTCCCCTGGGGTTCTATCTAGGTTTGACTATTAACAGCATGCTGAGCTCTGTGGATAGTAAATCCTCCCTTTTAAAAAGAACATGTTGCAAAGCTGTAACGGGAGAATATATGTATTTGTGGTAGACTTATGGGTATGTGGGTATGGCAGCTTGACAGTAAAAAGTCATAGATCCACCACTAGAAAATGCCAGAATAAACTCTTCACTCTAGAATGGCATGGTAAATGTCAGCTTTTAGCATAGCCAGATTACCCAGATCTGCTACTGAATGTGATACAGATAAACTGCTCTGTAACGAGTTTTACTGCTGTGAAAAAGTGAGATTTTGGTTATGCTCACCTAACTCTTTGTTTAGCAGAGGGTGCCTGATCTTATGCAGAAGATTTTTTGAGATCTGGAGAGAATCTTTAATCTAAATATTCTCATGCTTAAGTTGTCCTAGTATGAATAATTTTCTGTGCGGATGCTCCCAGCGAACCATTCTGACATTCAGTCACAAAAGGAATTGCAGCCTGCCTGGAGACATGCACCTTTGGTTTTTCTGAAGATAATGACAGTAGTGAACATGCATCCAAGGATGCTCCATTGAACGTACTTTTCACGCTTCACTTTTCAGAAAATCTGTTCCCGGCGTATCACCCAGCAGTGTGCTACAAGCAGTGTACCCAGCTGGTTTGGATGGATAACTAAGGATCTGTAGGCATCTATGAGGAGATACTTTTCTTTCTCTCTAGGTTGATTTCTGAATTTCTGCAGGCTTCCAGGCATATTGTTATCAAAGAACTAGGGACTGTGATCATAAGCAGAGGAGGTGCTAGCTTCTTTTTCTCCATTTAAAAGACCCACCGACAGAGCAGGGAGGGGAAACGGACTCTGCTTTCAAAGACTGGTCCCAATAAGTTAGACAAGGTGTCATGGCAAGAAAAGATGAGAAAAGAACAGATAGGCTGTATTGCGGAGAGAAGGGGACCAACTGACAACAAAGCATTGTAAATAGTGTGTGCTAGGAAAGATGGATCAAAAAGAGGTAACAAAAAGCACAAGAAGATTAATTTTTCATGTTATACCCTTTAAATTGCATGAAGACTATCCAAACATTGCGTTCTTGGAGTAATTGTTATGGTTGCTAGATGGTTGCTTGTAAGTGGAAGGTACCACCCTTCCCCAGTAGTGACTCGGGAAGAAATATATGAGAGATGATCTTCAAATCATAAGTCACACATTGACCTTTCCTCTGTAGGGGATTAGAGTTTGTGCTTTTAGGGGAAGAAGACCTGTAGCTCTGGTAATTTTTATGACTATCATATAGTTAGTCTCACTGTGTCAACAAAGTGACAGGCAGACAGATAAAAAGCAGAGAGAGAGATCGAAGGATGCTGCAGGCAGGAGAAAAAGTGTTAGAAAATCTAAAATACTTAAAACACGTGGTGGTTGTTTTGATTTTTCCTCCTAGGCGGTCAAATTGCACGATCCATTTTGAAACGATCCTTGTGGAGCTGTGAAAATACGCTCCCTATGTCTCCTGTTTTTACTGTAGTTGTTTGTTAAGTGTTGCAGTGTCAGGAGAAGGATAGACTTCTGCTGCTGACCCATAGCAACTTTTCCAAGTAGAAGCAGCAGCTGAGGAACTGCAGCTTGTTGACCTGAGAGATAGTTGTCAAGCACCAAGAAACCTTCTCATGCCTCTCTGCTTGGCCTGTAGTGCCCCATCTGCCCTTTGTGACCTGTCATGTCCCACTGAATCACATTTTGTCAAAGTCTTTTACATAAGTTAGGAAATCTGGTTTTTATTGTAGTTCTAAAACTTTTAAAGATTTGCATTGCAGAAACATACAGTATGTAGCATAATATGAAATATGTTAAGTCTTAGGATATATTTTATCAACCCAGGGAGTAGTGTGCCATGAGACCAAAGCTAATGGCAGGAGATCTTGAATCATAGGATGGTTTGGGCCGGAAGGGACCTCTGAAGGCCATCTAATCCAACCCCATGCTGAGAGCAGGGACATCCTCAACTAGAGCAGGTTGCTCAGAGCCCCGTCAATCCTGACCTTGAATGTCTCCAGGGATGGGGCATCAACTGCCTCCCTGGGCAACCTGTTCCAGCGTTCTGTCACCCTCACGGTACAGAACTTGTTTCTAACATCCCATCTAAAGCTACTCTTCAGTTTAAAACCATTGCCTCTCGTCCTGTCACTACAGGCCTTTGTAGACAGGCCCTTTCCCGCCTTTTTGTAGGCCCCCTTCAGGTACCAGAATGCTGCTCTTAGGTCTCCCCAGAGCCTTCTCTCCAGGCTGAACAACCCCAGCTCCCTCAGCCTGCCTTGGGAGGAGAGGTGTTCCAGCCCTCTGATCATTTTCCGTGTCGTAACAGTTGCCACTGGGCAGACAGCTGCCAAAAGTCTTGCAATTAATCTGGTGCTTACTGCCTTTCATATCCCTTTCCTTTCAGAACCAATGCCCTGAGGCAGAGGAGTTGGTCTTCAGCCATTTTGTGATCTGTAATGACACACAAGAGACGCTGCGGTTTGGCCAAGTGGATACTGATGAAAATATTTTGCTGGCTAGTCTCCACAGTCACCAGTACAGCTGGCGCTCTCACAAGTCCCCACAGGTATGTCAGAAACAGCCCTTCGAATGCAGCAATTGCTAAAACTGACTGGCGGCTTTATGCCTCGATTCTTCACTTCTTTCTATGGTCTCAACTATCTCTAATGCTCCAGTTCCTTCAGGAGTCACATGCTGGGGCTGCAGCAGAGAGGAAAGGTAAACAGAGTGAGGAAAGGCAGAAGTGTTTAGAAGTTACTTGAGGGTAGAACTGTGTGTGTGCTCGGCCGCTTTGTGTAAAACCGAGTGGTTGTCGAAACTGAAGCTTCTGAAAAAAAAGCGAAAGAAGATCGCTTGCCAGATTTTTATAACTAAGTGATCAGTGTCTGCTTTCTGTGATGTACATTAGAGATTTGGAGAATTTTTTTAATGAGTTGTTTTTACCAGAAGCATCTGTTCGCTGAAATTGTTTGCAGAACAGGGTCACACTGGACAAATCTCTCAACTCAGCATGTGCTGGCATTAGAAGAGATTTGAAATTGTCAGAAACACTCCACTTATGTAGTTTAAATAATGCAGTTTCTGTTTCTTGGGTGTTTTTTTAAGGATAAACACTGAAACTGAAATGAAATCTTTCAAAATTATCAACAGGAAATATTTCAATGAAACCGTGTTGGTTTTCTGGACTGGTGGTGATAAATGGACTTTTCATCTTGATTCAAGACAGGGCAAGAATTTTTAAAACAAAGTGTTGATGAGACAGCAAAGCCATTGCTTCTCTCTTTTTAATATATACCCAGCATCTACAGAGTGTGAGACTACACACCTGCGTCACCCCACTTGCTGAGCAACTGTCCTGTGCTAAAGAATTATTAAAATTTTTATAGATCCAAGGAGAAGTGTAGAAGATAGGGTTCCTATCTCTTCCAGAGTCCTGGAAAATACCAGCCTTAGCATGTGAGAAAGAAAGTGAAATTTGGACGGTAATTCTAAACAGGAGCTGTGCCCACTTTCACTGCTAGCAAATGTCAGGTTGCCCTGGGAAGCAGAGATTGCAACTTTACTGTGTTTTTTCATTCATATGTCAGTTAGTGGATATGCAAAACTGCTGAATTCTACATTAATGAGGTAATCTGTGCAGAGCAAATTCAGCCAGAGTAAACAGCTGCAGTTGACACTGAAGTCAAGGCATAAGTTAAGAGGAAGGCAGGCTAATAAAGGACCATGTCACCCTAGCGACAGAGGAGTTGTTATAAATGGTGCGCCCTGGTGTAATAGTGCACAGAGGGGGACCTGTGGAGAGTTAGAGATGCTGGAGTACTGTACATCCCATGGCACATTTTCACAACAGACATATGTTTTCTCATAGAAGCCAAACACCTGTGGTGCCCCAGCCCACAGGCAAGCAATGCGAACGGGTGACTGTGCTCTGCGCAATTGGGCGAGTGTCAGGTGGTGAGACAGGATTCCCACTCACCAGGTGACAGCACCGGCCCTTGGATTATGATGGACATAACTGCCTCCAGTTGTGTGAGGGAGAGAGAATGACCTGGTTTATAGAAAGCTAACGAAATGTCACCTATATTTCATAATGAGTTATCACTTGCCTTTGTAGCAACCACCCAAAAAATCATTAAAACCTTTTCATAAGGAAGTGGAAAAAGAAGGAAATGTTGAAAGCATTTATAAATAAAACCAGAAGTAAGTAAGCCTTTCCTCTTAAAAATGTTTCTTATCCATTTTCTGGTTACTTATAAAACTTTTATTGAGTTGGGAGAATCCTCTTTTTGACCATCACTCTAGATAGTTCTCTTAATGGTAGTTCTGATTACGGTGTATTTCTACTAATGGTGTACTTTCAATAACGGTGCAAACTGGAAAGGATTTTGAAAATGGGGATTATCTCAAGCAAAGTGAAAAGCAGAAGAATTAAAATTGCAGCTTGTTACTGAAACTTTCTGCTGAAGACCCCCTGCCCAACATATGGCATTAGCTGTCCAACACCTGGAGAACTTAATTATTAAAACATTAGCTTGTCCTTTCAGTCACAGACTTGGGCAGTGTGAAATAGCCTATTTTCATAGCTGCTATTTAAGTTTCTTAGTAACTGACCAATAAAAGTGTGGGATAAAAGTCCAACAGAAAACCAAATCACACATTAGGGTGTGGGTGAAGTGTCAGTAGGAACTTCAGATTCATTTTTCAGATACTCATTCCTCAGCCGAAAGTTGGTGATGTCAAAGGGTTCCCCCATTCTTGTTTTGCTCTGATCAGATTTAGATTCACTGAAGGACTGGGCTGATAAACAGTCAGCAGTGTCATTTTGGATCCCCATGTCCCAGGAGATTCTGTAAGCTAACAGTTCACTCCTGACTCAACCCCATTTCTGGCCAGCAGGCCCTTCTGGTAGGGTGGCTATACCTCCCTTGTCCCAGCTCTTGGAGTTATTTCAAGAATATTTCTGCTCTGCTAATGTTTTTCAGAAGCCATTTCTTGCTGGGAAATGTAGAGACTAAAGAGCAGCTCTGAGGTAATTTCACTGAAAATATGTAGAAGCACAGGCTTTCCACACACTGTTGAGATAGAAGCAAATTTTCTTTACAGAGCTCAGAGAATCTTGACATCCATCTATAAGCTTTGTTCATTTGGTCAGTGCTAAATACAAACCACTGTAAATGTAGCATGCTTCAGAATGGCATTCCATCCAAACAGTCTAAACAGCACAATCCTTTGTCATTTTAGATCATACAAAATAAGTTTGTCTAAATGTTATTACAAATGTAGTGTAAATTTTTTTCAGTGATTAATACATATCCTTGAAATGAAAACGACAACTCAGTTAAGACGTCAAGTTGTACCTATTATGCTATGGCACTTTTCTAATTGTTTCCATGCAAAACCATCTAAGAACTTGTTATCCAAAGGTCAGGTTAATGCCCAAGCATGGACGAACCCTCTGAGTGTCATATTCATGGAATGCTAGATGACTTCATAGTTATGAAATTATTTCATTTCTCATGATAATTCCTGACTTGCCAAGTTAGTGAATTTTAAGAACTCTGAGAGCAGATTGTAAGATAAATGTGAAATAATCCATACTTCTGGAGTCAGGGACTTCCCTCCAGGCATTAGTTCATACTTGACTTACTTGACTTACTCCTGGGGATAAAATGAGTTAGGACAAGGTCTTAGATACCACATTCTCTTACTGGGAAAGAAAACCAACTTGCACAACTTTGGCTGGCTCATGTTTCTTGTTACACAGGCACTAAGAAGCAGCGGTTGCCATGAAATACTTTATTTAACCTCTGCAAAATGTTTTTTTAGTATGGCAAGGCAGTTCAGTTAAATGAAAATAAATAGTTTTAAAAGGATTGTGTTTCTGTTACATTCACATTAATAAAATTCTCCTTTTTTCTTTTGCTAATTAAGCATAATGAGAGATGCAGTAATTGCCCATCTGAATTATTTAACAAAAATATATATACCTTCAATAAGTTACACCTACAATGAGTTACTTTTGTAGTAGCAGATATTTATGTTATGCTTTATTTACATTTAGTATTAATTTTAATATTAACACAGCTGCTATAGACTGTAATTAAAAATGTTTCTACTTTTTCATGTAGTAAAACCAGCTACAGCACACCAAGGATTTGGATTTATCACCTATTGATGGTATCCCTCCCAACTGTTTGGCTTAACTTAAAGCTCCTTCCTTCCTTCCTAGCCTGGATCTTCTACATTTCAGGGAACCTAAACTTTCCTGTTTAACATTCACTCTGATTCATGAAAGTCATTAGCTAATAATTTCAGTAATAAGTTGGGGGCCCATTGCTCGCTCTTCTACTCTACTCCATCCCCTCTCTTTTCCTCAGATTTCATGAGGTTTTGACCTTCCTTATGGGTAAGACACCCTCCAGATACATAGTAGTCATTTTCAGAATTGAGGTTAAGTCCAAAAGTGATGATATATGAGGCTTTCAGCAATTCTAGCAGAAGTTGCCAGGCCTTGTGAGTTCCCTTTGCAGATTTTAATGAAGTTTAGACATCTGCTAGATGTCATTAAAAGGGAAAAGAAGCTAAATAACTTCTGTGCTCTACAGTCAACAACTGGCTCCTACAATATTGGATCCAGTCTGTGCTCCTTATCTTGATCTTCAAGTTGCTTTGTGGGATGGGCCCTGATTATGTCAAAAGTCATGTTTGTCTTCAAGACAGCTGTGGTTTCTTAGGAGAAGAACTGGAGCTTATGGTACGAAGGGTGAAACTGAAGTTAGAAGAGATCAGATCTTCCCAGCTATATACTCAGAGTATAAGGAATTCTGTCTTGTAAGACAGTAGGAAGTTGGAGGGTCTCACTGGGGATCACAGCAAATGCAGAGATGGCTACTCATGTGAATGTATTCTGCAGAGATTGTTTGGGCGTGAATAAACAGCAAAGATTGCTATAACATGCTAGGTATTACCAACTTATTTTCTCCACACAGACTTCAGCAGAGTCCCCTAAAGAAGCAAAGAATAATGGATCTATATTAATTCTTTTGCTTTCTATGCAAAAATGACATTGTTTTTAGGGGTAGTCTGCATTTAAACTGGCAGCTCCCAAACATTTCTCCAGAGTCTTCTCCCAGGGCTGTGATACATCCCATTTTCATTTTTCACCATCCTTAATCTGAAGCAGCCCATGTGGTGGGTAGATACCAGTTCCTGTGTTGATTTGGGCAATGCCTTCAATGAGAATGTGACCAAGTTACTGGTTATAAACAAAATTGATTTATTTCTTATCAAAGTGGGTAAATATGCCCGAAGCAGCTTGGTACCATGTTATACAGCATTTAATGGGAAAGATCTCTTATCAGTGACATCTCTATTCTTCCAAATGTGTACTTCTGAATTCTTGAATAGACATTAGTAGTGGTTAGTCTATTAGAAATACTGTGACTGGAACCCATTTAAAGTTTGTCTTCTCTTATTTTATATAGTATGCCTGCAAAGCACAAGTTCTGCTACAATTTTTTAAGTGTAATTTTTAAGGGCAGTGGTAGGTTTGGAAATATCCCTAAGAACCTCCTCCTACAAAGAAAGACCATTGCCAAGTTTTTATTTATGGTGCATCTCCAGTAGGATTCATTGTTATTTGTTTCTAAGTTGCCATTCTTTCAGGTATTGGGTCATTTAAAGTGTAAGATTATATACAGTGCTCTGCAGGTTCAGACTTGGAAACTGTGACATGTATCAGTTAATGTTGGGATATTTTCCTGTTTTATCATTTGGGAATGTTACAGATGTGATGGAAACTGCTTTCCATACTGGCCTTCTTCCTTTCAAGGGCATCAAACTGATCAGATCTTCCAGGTCTCATCAGAAAATAGAGCCAAACTGAAATTCAGACTTTTGATGGATGCTGCAAGTGACAGTGAACAATTGAACATGAAATTGAACATTTTATTCCCTGTTTTCCCAAATACTAATAGGTTTTATTGTTTCAAGTTCTAATCCTGGTCAAGGGCCATCTTGTATCCTGAAAACATGACCATAACACACTAATCGTCCTCCTTGAATTTTTCAGTTAAAAATTGCTTTAGCTTCAAGTCCTAGAATGCAGCTGCTGTCTCCAGTTCCTCTATCTGCTGCATCATCACAGTTTGTATTTTACTGTCTTGTACCTCATAAAAGAACCAACTGCTTCCACATCATTAACCAGGTCATCACTCGATTGCTCCCAGTCTCTCAGAGTTAAGAGCAATAACCCTTATTCTTCCCAAAACGTTTTCTACTTTCACTGAGAAGACAGATATAATACAATCTAGCTACAGTGAAACCAACTTAAAGTTATGGTGGATCCATAAGCACAGTAGAAATCAAATTTGTATCCCTAAGCATTTTGAGGGTACAAGCTTTAAATTACTTACACAGCTGGAAGTTGCTGCCTTTTCTGGACAGGCTCCCTTCTTAGTCTCATTTTTAATGCCCGTTTTCGTCTTCATGCCTTGTCATACGACACTTGGCTGTAGTTACTCAGATTGTATCCTTCACTCACATATCTAGCTGCAAACCTAAGTTAGTTTTGAGGAATGCATAGAAGTATTCTGTGAAGAGATGTGATAAAGAATGCAGCTTTTCTAGCCATTCGCTCCAGTAAGAGCAGCTTCATCTTAGTCTGCCTCCCTTTAGGCAATTTCTTTGCCGTCCAGAACAGAAATCCGTGGTGGCTCAGATTTACAAATCCAAACTCCAGCAAAGTCTAGTCAAAACAAAAAACACTGTCATCTGTTGCTGTGTTTCCCTAACAGAAAATGCGGCAATCAAACGGTTACACAAATGAGTGCCTGGCTTCACATATGCAATAGATACATAGTTTTAAATACTCCCTAAGCTATAAATTGCTAATATTACTGAATTGTATTAGTTAGAATGCTTTTGAAGTCCAATGAATATTTTTTTTCACTTCTGCAGTGACTATTTTCTCCTAATATGCGTACCATATTGAGCTATGCTTGTTGAACTTTCCTTAAGCAGAGTGTCTGATAAATACTTAAAATTTACTTAAAGCTTGATAAATGAAAAAGAGTTACGTGGTCTTTACTGTGAATCTGTAGTATTTGGTCAGTTTTAGAACGTTCGAGGTCTGCTTTGTTGCGTATCTAACACCATCTATTGTAATGTCTTCTGCTACAACAGTGTTAACACCTGATTACTTAATTCTCTAAAATTACTTCCATTTTTATTTCCTCCCATATAGCTTCTGTATCACTGTCATTTGCTAATTCCTTCTAGCCACGTTTTCCAGAAATCTCCCACTTAAATAACTGATTCACTCAGAGTTCCCTTTGCATTTTCCTGGAATGCAGTTTCTTGGTTTAAAAGTAAACTCACCCAGTACCCACAGTTCTGTCATTAATGCGAACGTATTAGATATTGTTAAAGTAACTTAGGAATCCTGATCCCTTTGTATGTAGCATTTACCAGTATACAAATAGTATAGTATGTTTATATAGTAAGAAACTGCCAATATATGATAGTGGCTCTTTTTCATGTTTCTTTCTGAACCGTGAAATTAAATGCAGACTAATCATTGTGCTACAAAGAAAATTAGTAAGGCGGCGTTTGGGAGCTAATGATTGCTCAGGCAAAGCTGACAGCGTGTTCCTTGGGAACATTCAACTCATGAGCAAAGCTGTTTATACAAGGTGGGAGACGTCCTAATGTTGGAGCAACGTACAAGTACTAATGATCAGTTATGGCAGTTATATGACATCTGTCTTTGGAGCACACCGTATTTTGTGTGCCTTCTATCTGAGATTGACCGCTTAGTACCTTTTCCTCATTCTTTGGCTGTCATTTCCAGCTACCAGTCTCTCCAAAGTAAACAGTTTTCTTGTTTCTTTTAGTTTTCATATGTGATGAGATTTATTCCCAGCTGCCTCTGTAAGAAACTGAACTGATTCCAGCCACTGCTGTTGGATTGTTTCGTTTTGTTTTTCCTTTTCTGTAACTAATACTTAAGAATCAAAGTGATGTGTGTGTTTAGGAGTTTGGGTGTCCTAGTGCACAACTTCCCTCAGTGTATTCTTGAATATAAAGCAGTGCCCGTGCCTGTGCACATCCAGACGCATGCCCATGAACACACTGGCACATATTAGCCTTCGTGCTTCCAGCTTAAAACTAATTTGAATCTGAATGCAACAGTCATCACTCTTGCAAATTCAAAAGCCACCCACTGAATGGATGTTATTGTTCCGTGTGTAACTTGCGCTGAGGATACCACAAATTGCAAACAGGCTACTGAGTTGTAATATCTCCTAAAGCTGTTGCTGGGATTGTTTCTTAAAACGATGAAGTGAACCCCAGCATCCAGCCATTCACTAACTCCCAACTGGCCAGATCTATGGCCAGTGCTATCTTTTTTTTGGAAACAAATCACAGGAGAACATAATATTTACAAGTTTCAGTTTTTGATTGAGTAAATAATCAAACTTTGGGCCTGATCCTGTTCTCAATTACTTAAATTAATTAGTGACAGATGTTCAAAATCAGAGTGAAATTCAACCCTCAAGAGAGACTTCCCACAAGGCCTTTATAGAACTGGTTTTTAAAGGGCTGAAGTGATGCTTAGGCTCTGTGCTGGCCCTTTACAAGGAATAAATTTTACCCAGAATGCTTACTGCCTTGATCCATTCTATATAACTTGCATTCTGAAGTTTGCACAGCCACAAAAGATCTATACAGAGCTAAATGGCCAGATCTTCAGCTGGTGTAAATTTATGTAGCTTCATTGACCTACATGGAACAGTACCAGTTTTTACTACACTGGCTTAAAGAATCTCCATGGGACAGAGGTTAGTGCGTATGGTGGGTAAACGGATGAAAGGCTCTTCAAATGATGAAAGACTGTATTGCTCTGGAAGTGATTTAAGTTAAACTGGAAAAAAGCCACTCCTTTTCCGGAATAAATCACACAGGGAACATAATTATGCAGTTAAATTTCTTCTTATGCAGTCAAGCTTTAAATTGCCACCGCAGTTGTGTAAAAAATGCAACGTTTCCCATCTCTCAGCAATGCTTAAGTTGTACGTTTTAACACATATAGATGTGGGCTATACAAGTATACATAGAAGTAGATTTACATCCGTCTTTATTTTGAAGGGAAGGGTATTTGTAATTTTCTGTCTTTTCCAAAGGCCAAAAATCTGGCCTGGACCTGCATTCCATATAGCCTTGCTGGTAATAAAGAGGGTGGGTTTCTAGAACAATTTCAAGGGCAGTAAAAAAAATTCTGTTATTTCCTGTTTCTTGCTCTCTACATAATCATTTTTTCTGAACAGTTGTGAGCTGGGTTTTTGCCATCCTAAGTACCCTGTTAAAGCAGGTAATTTATAGAAATGCATCATGCAGAGCCATCTTATATTGTTAATTCTTCTGTCTGTATCTGAAATCACAGAATCGTGGAATGATCGTTCAGAGAGCTGGTGTGCTTGGTGTTGCTGAGTTTTAAAACTAAGAACATTTCTCTTGTCATGGGAATTCCTATCCTACTGCAATGGGCTGCTTTTCCTAGTTACGTATTGAAGTAGTAATTGCTTTCTTTCCAGCTGTTGCACATCTGTATTGAAGGCTGGGGAAACTGGCGGTGGTCTGAACCATTCAGTGTGGACAATACAGGGACCTTTATTCGTACCATTCAGTATAAGGGCCGGACAGCATCACTTATTATCAAGGTCCAGCAGCTCAGTGGAGTGCAAAAGCGAGTAAGTGTTTGATCCAGTTCGAAAGAAATAGCACGAGTCATTTAAACTGTTATCTGTTCATGGATTAGTCACCTTATTATTTCTTCTCTCCTACTGGGATCTGCAAAAAAACGAGTCTATCGAGTGTACCGGTCTTCTGGGGGCACTTTGAGGAGTTTCTACAACTCTCCACTCTGGTATAGCTTTTGGCATTTAAAAAGGCTCAGTTACCACCACATCTATTACATGTTCCAGTAAACATCCCCTTGTGTGGGGGGGGTGTTGGTAATATGTGACAATGCTAAGTAACACAATCTCTTGTATGTTTTAAGCTCTCAAGGAGCAGATTTTTTTATTTTTTAAGAAACTGTTCATATCTTATGCTGTGTTGAAATTCAGGCCTTTGTGCTCTTAAAAGAAAAAGAAGAAATGACCAAATTAACATTTCAAAATGGGCTGCTGTGCAGTATTGCTTTTCACAATACTATCTTTGTAGAGAGACCTGTAATAACACTGCAGTCATTCTGCCTGCTGTGGCAGGAGCCAAGAGCACGTGGTGGACATAACGTGTTCAGCTCATGGATATGGCAGAGCGCCTTAGGTTGCACAACAGAAATAACAGCTGATCAGACAAGAACAGTGCCTGGCGTCGCTGAAAGCCCTGCTGACATTTTGCTTGGTTGGTTGTAGCCATGGTGTGCACCCTCATTAATGAAAAGCAAATGAAGATGGTTGTAGCAGGGGATACACGTGGAGTGCTGCTTCCTCAGTATAGCTCAAAGTCAGCTGTATGCTCCATGATAAGTAATTTGGGTATGATGGACAGCAACACCTCATGAGTCTAATCCGGTCATTTTCTAGGTGGGTGCAGTTAGATACGGAAATACAGTATGGTCATTTAATGGAATTATAAGCTTTAAACCAGCAAATATATTGAAAGATCTGGATCACTGGATTGTGATGAGAATTTGAGATGTCAGTAGAAACCTTTCTTCTCAAGTACATTACTGTCTGCTCAGAAAAGGCTCAGCATTCAGACGCCATCACAGTACTCTTAACACGCAAACCAGAGCTATGTCAGCTGTGGGCAGTACTGCTGAGCAAAGTGGGAATGTCACATGTTGCTTTCAGGCCTGCCTGCTGCCTTGGTGTTTTAATGCCTAGGCTTCTATGAAATTGTACATACATTTGGCCAATAAAAATAACACTTTACCATTCGCTGCCTTCAGCAGTGCTTCGAAAAACTTAAAATAGGAAGATTATTCTTGTAGAGGTTTTCACTCTGTAATTCAATTTTGACCTTTTCTTTTCATAATTGTTCATGTATGAGCTGCATATTTTTGTGTGTTTTAGATCCTAATCTGTGGAAGACAGACAGTCTGTAGTTACCTTTCTGAAAGTATTGAACTGAAAGTGGTTCAGCATTACATTAGTCAGGATGGACAGGCCGTTGTTAAAGAACACCTGAACTGCCTTGCAGCCAAGCAGAAGCTGCCTTCGTACGTCCTAGAAAACGATGAGCTCACCGAGCTGAGTGTGAAAGCTACAGGGGATGAAGACTGGTCCCAAGACGTGTGTCTAAGTTCTAAACATACAGAACACAGCACTGTCATTCAGGTATGACTAGAAATAGGTATATGAAATATAGCATAAAAATGTCTGAGAGAACTGAGGACTTTGGATTTAGGCTTTGATGTAATGACGTGTTGAAAATTATCATCCTGTGAAATAATTTTAGTGTACTGCTGCTGATGTCTACATACAGGTACCATCTTCCAAGCCCTGTCATCAAAGTGGACCGACCATTCCTTTTTATGATTTTTGAAGAAACTTTTAAAACATTACTGTTCACTGGAAGGGTGGTTGATCCAACAGAAATGTAAACAAAGTAACAGTTTCTATTCTGCGATATGTAAAAGGCTTTATTTCTATTTTATAATTTACATTAGAATAAAAAGACAGTGAAACATGAAAATGTGAAAACCTGTTCTGTCTCTCCAGTTAGCAGTAGGTCACCCTATTAATTCATTATTAATACCTAGGTAACAAGCTAAATTCACTAAGGCACAAAAGTGACAAAAACATGTCTTATAAAACCTATCATGCAAGTTAAAAAAAAAACCAAACCACAAACCTGAATACTCAAAATTCAGTATTTTGGTGTTGTCTGAATGAAAACCAGATTCATATGCCAAAATATTCAGAAAGTTCACTCCCAAACACTGCAGCTTGGTATTTCTCAGTAGTACCTCCTGTTCCAATGAGACTTAAGACCCTACTGACCTCAAGTGTTAGCAGAATTTTGCCACTTAGAAAAACACAAGCAGGATCAAGCCCTAAAAGATAACTTATAGCCGCTGTCTAGATATCTTAATTTTATTAATGTAGGAATTGCACTGAGTCTATCATGAAGTCTGAATTGACTGGAGTGTGACCTCTTTCAAGTTGTTTATTCAGAATATCAAATCACCTCATTTTCTCAGGGTACATGATGCACCTGCTTTTAAAATATTCCTTCTATTCTATCTATTCTATTCCTTCTATTAAAGATAAAATAATTCTAAAAAATAATTTAGGTATTCTGACCTTGCAAAAATCTGAACCTCTACTACTTCGTAACATCAAGCTGGGCTTCTCCTAAAACCAGAATTTCTGCATTTATCATCATCTAAACATCAGGGTCAACTATGTAACAGGACTCTATGCCTAAATGAAGACAAACTTTGAAAGAAAAAAACATACCTCCGTAAAACCAGGATAAATCTGTTCACAGAGTTGATCCCTAAAATCCAAAAGGTGTTGCCAAAATGTTTCAGAAAAGTATTTCCATGATTATTCAAGTAGTGCAGTGATTCCAACAGAACAGTAAGACCTTTGAGCAAATTTTAATTAGCAGCAGAATCCTATATATAAGGTATGTAACAATGCAAAAAGCTACTTTTAGATATATGTAACTAACAAATCTAAGTATTACTCTACTTGCTCATATAGTCTTCACAAAATTGCTGCCCAAAAGGGGGCAAGAGAGTTTTCAAAATCACTTGGTAGAGAAGCTTCAAACATGTCTATCAGTAAATGCACAGACAGATGCATCCACAAGAGAAGATACAAAAGATACATTACAGGGTAAAGCTGGTAAACATCTCTAATTATCACTTCAGTTAACCTTAGAGGTCTACTCACAGCAACCCAGACAGTGGTGTAAGCCACTCACAAAAGGATTTAGCAGGTAGACTGGTATCTGACTAGACTACAAGGGCATATCTAACCTAAGCCACATTGCAGTATGAATGTACTCAGCAAGAAATAAAATCACTCCTTCCTGACTCCAAACGACTAATAAGAGGAGTGCTGCTATAAAGAGCCACTCAATTATCACTGTACAGTTATCACTGTACAGTTGACCTCCAGCTGTTATTCTGAATAGCAGGTAAAAACAATGCTACAAAGTGTTCAAAAGTATTGCTGCTGTCCCACAGAAGGAATCCAGAAGTAAGCAGCCCCACAAAAGAAAGCTGGGATAGAGGCCTGTAGTGTGAAGGACTGATGAAAGTATACATAAGACACCAGGAATATTGTACAAGGAAGATGTGCAGACAAAAAAAAAAAAAAAAAAAGTATAAATAAAGCATTTAAAGATTACCTATCAGGAATTTAATCCATAGTAGGGTTACTGAATGGAGCACATGTTACCAGCTTTACATAAATTAATCAATTAAAAATGACAGACAAATGACAGCCAAGAAACAAATGACAAATTGTATACAGAAGCCACTACATGCTTATTAAGGGGAAGAAATAGCTTGGATTCAAGTTTCTGAACTTACTGGTTGTTCTGCATTGCTCTAGTAAAGGCATCTGAGGGTCAAACAGTTTTGAGTCCTGTTCTGCAACTGAGTACTGCTGATCTGGGTTTGGTCCCTGGTAGAAGTCAGATTGAGGATAGATTGAGCAGTCTCCTGTGGCACATAGGTGAGCAGCTGCAACTGGCACGTTGAGTTAGTTGTCCCTTGGGGAACTGGGAGTATTTGCTTTCATGAATGAGACAAAAGCAGAACCTGGGAGGAGTCAGCATAGGTTGTCTGTGTATCTGCATCAATATTGCATATTAGAAAGCATAATATTTGAAGAAAGTTTTAAAGAAATCTGTGATTTACAAGATTCTATGCCAGGCTGCAGAACAAACTGAAAATCTGAGTGTTTTCACACAATCCAAACAATGTCTGTGACTAAAGACAGGGAATACAACTAAATCCAGCTGCAGTGTAATAAGCTTAAGAATTCAGACAGTAAAACACTGCTAAATCCAAAGATACATTTTGTACTTCACACATCAGAGCATACAACCAGTGTTATTACTATTTAAAATAAAAACCTTCTATAGGTAAATGCCTTTATTTGTTGTAATTATAAAAGATACCCTGAGAAATTTATTTTCCAAGAACATGCATGTACAGCATTGTCCTAGGTTTTATTTTGAGTAAATCATCATATTTTTACATTATAAAAAGTAACCACACACGCATATGCATTTACAGATCAGATATTCTTTATCATACACCAATAAAATTTAAAAACCACATATTTCTGATATCAATATACTTATGCTGCTTCCATTTTGAAATAGAGAAGCTGACAATAGCTTCATAGGCTGTCAGGTATTAGCATAAATAGTACTTTTTAAAATAAAATTGCTTGGTTTTCCACAGACCAGTTTTGATAGAAACATTATCATTAATACAAACAAATGCAGATGACATTACAGAAGCATGACAGTTTGCAATAGCAGCTGATTAAAAACTAGATTCATCATTATAAATTATTGAAGAGAAAATACAATCTGAAATGCTAAAAATTAAACCAAGTGTTTATACAACAAAACCTATGAAATAAAACCTTTTTTTTTTTTTTTTTTTTTTTTTTTTTTAATATATCTTCTGGGAAAATCTGCTTTTTGATTCCTTTGATACTTTTTCAAGATTTTTATGAATTT